>JBCEWC010000235.1:0-66880 GCA_038996855.1 Solanum aculeatissimum
CCCTACCACTATCCCTAAATTTTTTTAAAGAAAAAAAAAGTCACCACCTCCCTCCTCTCCACTTTCACCCTACCCCCTATCCCCTTACCCCAACTCTCATCGTAAAAATTTTTTAAGAAAAAAAAATCATATACATATTTTTTTTATTATGAGTGGGAGATCTATGGATCTATATGGATACCCATATTTTATCCATTTTGATCATATTTGTATGAGCTCTTAAAATAAATTAGTCCATATTTACCCATTTAGAAAATATGAGTGATCCACTAAAATAAATATGGATTAAATGGACTTCTTTCACCTTATATTGGTTGAAATTGCTACCCCTAGACACCACAACTTCAACACAAAAACTATCGCAGCCAACTCCAAATCATGTGTAGGATAATTCTTCTCATGAGCCTTCAACTGCCTCGAGGCATAGGCAATTACCTTCCCTTTTTTCATCAACACACCACCTAACCCTACTCCCGGAGTGTCACCAACCAAGCCTAAAGCCTAGGTGCGACATGACGAATGGAAAACTTGGAGAAACCCCAAACAAGCCTCTAAGCATAAGTAAGTACATGGTTAGTTGTGGAAGCATAAATCAAACATCAGCAATTCAATCTAAGGGAAATAGGGGCTTTGAACTCATATTATAGGGATAGAAAGGGAATAAAAATTTTCACCATCAAATAATAAGCAAAGACTGGAGGGGTTAATCGGACTCAAGCTGTGGAGAAGTGGGGACTTAGGAAGATCATCACATACATCAACACGAAGCAACAACATACAAGGGATAGGGACTAAGGGAGATCATCATAAATACATAAAGCGTCGCTTGAGTCATAAGTATCACATCATCCAACAATACCTCTAAATATGAATGGAACGGGGGCCAAGATATGTCCTGGGCTCACCTTCAAAAGCAAAGTAATAAAAGTATTGAAGTCATAACATAAACAAGCTAGATAGAAGACGTATATTGCCCTTAAACTAGAGGACTCACCACAAACAAAATTTTCTACAATCCAAAGTTAGTCATGAGGGGGATATCGAGGGGCACCGATCCTTAGTATAGTAAATTATAAGAAAAGAAAGAAAAAGAAAAACAGTGCAATAAGGCTTGAAATAAAATGTGTTCATATGAGATTTGTTCAAAACAATAGTACGACTAAATTTATAGCAACAATAATAAATTAGCAATGTCCACATCCAGTAGAAAATATAATCAACTTGAACATAATAATAACAATGAATTTCCAATGAAACAAAGCAACCAAAATAACGAAAATGAAAATACCAAGATTAAAGACGAGGAATGATACATACAACACCAGAGAATACTGAATTAGATGATTTCTGCCCAGGTTTTCTCCAAATCATTTGCCAAAAATGTCAAATATGTTGATGAACTTCTTCCCAATAATTTGCCTTTTCATCTCAGGCTCAATTACACCTTTTAATTTCCTGAGAAATTCTTCTATAGCATCACAACAGGTTATAGACAAATGGAGGTCACTCTCAAAGATCGCCATCACCCTTTCTCTCACCTTCGTCATTAATTTCACCCTCAATACTTGCTTAACTTTTTAATGGTGATTTTAAGAGGTAATGAGTTGATTTTGTGGGGCTGCCATGGTGGGTTTCTTGGCGACGTGTGGGGCTGATTCGTGGTGTGGTCGGAGCTGGTTGGTGGTGGTTGAGGTTTTGGGGATCGTTTTGGTGTGGGGTTTGGGGTCGTTTCTTGGTTGATTTTGGTGGTGTTTTGAATTTTCTTCGATGGTTGATTAAGTGATTTTAATATTGGGGAAGAAGGGTCTGGTGGGTGTTTTTCGGTGAGGCAAGGTGGTCATTTGGTGGTTAGACGATGGAGTCAGTGACGAGGAGAAGAGACGAGAGTGAGGGTTGTGTTAGTGTGATTTTCGTGTGGCTGTTGGGTGTTGAAATGGTTGAGAAAAAAGGCTGGAGAGAGGAGAGAACAAAGGATGTGAGACGGCGCCACATGGGTGGTGGTTTCGCCGAAAAACGGAGGGAGAGAGGATCGCGATGGTGGTGCGGTAGGAGGGTGGTTTGAGACGTTACCATGGTGATTTTCTGGCAGGTTTAGGGAAAGAGGGAGAAGGGTTGCCGGAGTTGAGGCTGAGGGAGGTCATCAGTGGTTTCTTTGGGGTTTGCCGGAATCCTGCAAGGGATGATGGGTGGCGGCTGATAGAGAGTTGAGGAGAAATAGGAAAGAAAGTTTTAGGATTTTCCAAAAATAGAAATTCTACTCTACACAATTATTATAACAATGTAAAGTTATTATATACACACTTTAAATCCTAATAGGCTAAAAATACGGGTCCAAATTTTGGACCAACTAAATATATCTGCGTATAATTTTATCTGTGTAGAAAAATAATAATAACAAATAAATAAATAAATTATTAGACTACGTTAAAATTTAGAATTAAACTAATTAAAATTTTAATAGTAAAAAATAAGAGTAATTATCAAAAAAAAATCTAAAATTATGAAAAAGGTAATTTAAACAATAATAACATAAAAAGTATGAATTTTAAAAATATTGGGCCAAAATTGAGTGTCAACAATGAGGAGTTCAACTCTATTTTTGAGCTTTATATATAAAATTTTGTTGTGACTTAGGTGATTGGTATTATAAATTGATTTAGAGCTCTTAAAGACGAAATTTAGAAGATCACCATTGAATGATTTTGAGAAAAATCTGAAAAATATCATGAGGTTGGAATGAAGATTTTGTGATTAAAAAAAGGGGGAAACAATTTTAAAAAATTTGAATTAATTATATAATCTCCTGTTGAAAATTAATATATGAACTACTTAATTTGACTTTAACCATTTTATGTCTTTTCACCTAATTTTTACGTCCTACAAGAAGTGTA
Source organism: Solanum aculeatissimum (assembly GCA_038996855.1). NCBI lineage: Eukaryota > Viridiplantae > Streptophyta > Magnoliopsida > Solanales > Solanaceae > Solanum > Solanum aculeatissimum. Next base: position 2,892 of record JBCEWC010000235.1, read on the forward strand.
TTTACTTTCTTGGACGGGTTAGTATTTAAAGATTACAAAATTCTAAAAATAATAAATTTAAGTAGACAAAGAAAAACCCTCGTAAAATATTTGTATGTTGTTAAGAATTGACTAATAGATTGAGAAGATATTTGACTAAGGCGGTCCATTTTTGACTATACATACATTTTCACAAATAAATTGTCTATTTTCTCATTATACAACCTGACATATTTCTCTATGAAATCACCTAGATAGTTATTCATAACTTTTAATTTTGTCCTTTTACACCTTATTTAGTTAACATATAGTCTATAATTCTTCTTATCAACCTTTGATTTTGATAAAATTTGATGTTAGACTCGCTCATAATTTTGTTCTTTGTTTGATGCTAGACTCACTCATAATTCTATTCTTGTAAGTCTTAGTAATCAATCATAGATCATATAACTTGTTTCTTGATTTTGCAATACTAATTGATAAAAAAATGTCTTCTAAATAAAATTTTTGAACTTACTATCAAAACTTTCAAGAATATGCCTAGGAGAACTCATCTTACACTTTACGTAGATTCTTTTCTTTTCATTAGATTTCAATTCAAAGTTTTCCTTCTTCTTAATAGAATAAGTTTGTAGTGACTTTCTAATTTCAACACTATTCAAAAAAATCATATAAAATTGAAATTGAAATTAAAAACTTGGTACTTGTATTTCTGGCTGATGAATCTACAATCTTATCAGATTTAACAAAATCTCCATCATCTTTATAAATATCGCCGTTAAGATCTAAACTATCAAAATATATGTTATTTTCACCTAACTTTTCTTTGTGTCTTTCCTTAATGTTATTTCTACCTACATGATAATTGATGCGATCAAAATACATGTCACTTTTTATATAATATTTTAAATAATATTTAAATCAATGTGTACATGTTTATAGTTATGCATCATTGAGTAATTAAAAAAAGTTTAAATTATTATATTTCAATGAATTTAAAAATAACGTAATAAATAGAAGGATTTAGTTGACAAAACCGAGTTGAATCAACGGTCAAAAGTTGTCTATCTCCAACCATCGCATCAAACGAGCCGCACTACATTCGTCCATTTAAAGTTGAGGGGCTTGACAGAGACATATTCTTTGCTGCCCTAAAATTCGAAGCAAAATTCCTCTGTCGCGCTTTCAACAGCAAAGTCCTGTAGCCGGCCGCTGACATGGGTAGCTCTTCTAATGGCGTCGCCCCCAACAACGTCGACAAGGGTGTCGATTATGCTAACTATTTCTGCACTTACGCCTTTCTCTACCACCAAAAAGAGATGCTCTCTGATCGTGTTCGTATGGACGCTTATTATAATGCTATTTTCCAAAACAAACATCACTTCGTGGGAAAGGTAAATACTTGTGGACCTCTGCACTTTTATTTCAAGTTGTTCTGCCAATGTGCATGTTTGATTTTCGAAACATCATTTTCCAGATAATACTTATGCTAAGCTAGCCTATAGTTTCCTCTATTGACTGTGATAACTTGCTATGAAAAGCATGAAAAACTACTTTCTTGAACTTCTGAAAATAACTTTTGCTTCTCCCAGAAACACTTATTTTCTTCATAAAGCTTGACCTAACACCTCTTTTTTTTTTTTTTTGAAATAAGCTTTTTTTGGGGGAAAAAAGTAAGCATTTTTGGCTTCCCAAAAGCTTGGTCAAACTGGCTATTATTTTTCCCAATCTGAGTTCATTCAGTTTCCATAATTCCAGAAGTAAAAACAAAAAAGTAAATTCCTTACTCATTTTCTGCAGAACTTGAAACAAGCAACACCTGAAGAAAAGTAGTGGAATGGTCTTGTTTATTCAGCATCTACTTTGGTTAAAATAACTTAATGTTGCAAATTTGTTCCATGACTTGTCAAAAAAATAAAAGCTTGTTCCAAGTTTGATACAGAAAGAAGAGAAGAAAACTTGAAAACATTTGTTGTTTCGTTTGGTTTGTGGAATTGTAAATAGCATTTCAAAGTAGCATGGTTGAAGTTTACAAGCTGTATAAGCTTGATGGTTTCTGCGAGTTTCGGGGAACCAAAAGGTTAAAAAGGAACTTTTTGCGGATGATAGGTGTGTGCTTAAACCAATTAGAAGGGTTGATGAATATAAGTCCTCGGGCTAATAGAGCTGAAGAAAGTCTTCAATTGACTTTTAGGTCCTTGCAACTCTATTATGTTATAACTATCTTTTATGTTTGATATGAAGAAAAATGTTTTCCGCTCACTTAGTTTCTAGTGTTTGGTAGTTAGTGAATTCAATATTATATTCAAAAGAGCATTTATTCAAGATTAATAATAATGTAAGCAAACTGGATAGTGTTTTGAATAAACTTTGTATTAAAGAATGATAGTAATGTCAAAGGGTTAGTTGGAATAAGCATGGAGCAAGAGTTGAGATGCTTGTAAAAAAAACCTCCATCCATAAGTGAGGAAAGTCACATTTCCCTTTTTGGTTGTCAGATGTTTTTGAGTAACTAAACACCAGAAATTGATTTTGTCATGAAAAATGTAGTCCTGGGAAGTATTCTTTTGTGATACCAAACACACATTACACACCCTGAGAAGATAACAAGATAGCTTCTCCAATTGATATGGATTCACAAAATATTTTCTTTTCGAGAAAGGTAACATGTTTTTATATTGACATACGGCTATACAGAGATTGTATAGTCATCCATAATTATATAGGGGATTGACTGTAAAACTGACTCCTTTGTCTTGTCACAAGGAGTATAGAACATAAAAATTCATGCATGATTATCTAAGTAAACTCCGTTACACCAAAAATTACAGAGGGCTGAACACTTTATTTTGATCTTCTGGATGTGTTGAGCTTTAGACTTACATTTGATTTCTTTCTTCCTAAATTGTCCACGTAATGTGGGTCAATCCTCCATCTCTCCTTCTAGATAGATTAAATCCCTTCTTTGTTACAGCATGCTAGGACATCCACAATGTTTCTTGGCATACTCCACATTGTACCCCTTAGATTGATGAATATCCTCCATGCATTCAACTTACAGTTCAAAAAGAGATGACTGATTGTCTTTGCATCTCCTCCATATAGATAGCAACTAAAACATAGCTGAGAACTTCTCTTAATAGGATTATCCTGTGTAAGAACTGCTTCCCTAGCCAACAACCAAGGGAAACGTGCTACTTCATAAGCAATTTTTGCTTTTCATACCAATTTCCATGGCCAACATTCAATTTGATTGTTTGACAGATTGAACTCCTTATACTCAGAGTTGACAGAGATCATTCCTTGCTTGTTCTCACCCCACATTATGCTGTCCACAAAGGTAGAGAGTCCCTTGAATTGTTCTAAATTTTTTAATATCTTTGTCAAACTGTCAATTTTCCCAATCACTCAATTGTCTTCTAGAAGTAAAATCCCAACCTTGACTACTCCATGATTTCTTATTATTACCTCTATTCAAAGTGTGGATCTGGAAATTACTTTTTAAAGGTTCCTTGACCTAGCCAATTATCCTTTCATAAAGATATCTTCATACCATTCCATATTCTGATGGTTATAGCTTATTCATGAGCTTTGGCCGTAGGTTCCTAATTGACTTCCATGGTTTGGTCCCATAAGAACCATACAGTTTTTGTGGTCCAGCTACCTTTTCTGCCATACTTTTCCTGGATCACTTCTTTCCATAGTTACTGTTCATGGACAACTGCAAATCTTTGTAACCACTTTATCAGTAAGCTCTGGTTTTGAATCTTCAAGTTCTTGATACCAATCCCCTGCATTCTAGGCCAACTACTTTAATAGAGCAAGACGTAAAAATGTTTATTCCTGCCCCTTACCTTTTCTTACTGGTAATGAGAGATGTCCACCTTATCAGGTGGAACTTTTTCTTGCACAGTTTCCTTCGCACGTGAAATTTCTTCTAAGGGCACCTATCCTCTTGAGCACATGAACAGGTATTGGGAATATTGACATTGTGTATGTAGGCATAGCATCAAATACAGAATGAATTAGGATTGATCTGCCACCCATTTATAGGTATTTAACTCTTCCAATTGGCTAGTTTCTTTTCACATTTCTCCAGGATACCATTCCATATTCCTTTTGACTTGCTTTTAGCTCCCATTGTGGATCCCCAGGTACACGGTGGGCAGGTCTCCTGTTCCTTGAAGAATCTCAGCCAAACCTTGGATCTGGTTTACTTTATTTACTGGATATATAAAGCTTAGTTTATGTGTAAACCAGATGTTGCTTTAAATAGGATGAAAATTTTCCTCAATAATCTCAGTTATTCTCTGTTAGCCTCACAGAAAACCATGATATCATCTGCATATTGAAGGTGGGATCTCTCCAGATTACGATCGACTCTAGAACTCACTTTGAAATCCCTTGACAAATTTCTTTCATGAGGATTCTATAGCATATCGTTGCGGCATTCCATAGCTATAATAAAAAGAAAAGGAGATAGAGCATTACCTTGTCTCAGACCCTTTTTTGGAGGGGAAGAAACCAGCTGGTGAGCCATTGATCAAAATTGAGAAGTTGACTGTGCTGAGGCAGTACTTGATCCAACTAACTCATCTACCAGACTACCCCTGATTCCCATCTTCACCAGAGTTTCCAGTAGAGATGATCAAAGGCCTTCTCCATATCCTGTTTACAAAGTATTCCGGCTCTTTGCTTCACATTCTTGATTCTGCACATTCATGTGAGGTCAAAATAGCATCCATTATTTATCTACCTCTAATGAAGGCTATCTATTTGTTGTTCACCTGTTTGTGTGCCACTTTCTTTAGTTTCTGTCTCAACAGTTTAGAGATGATCTTGTATATACTGCTATCAAGCAGATGGGCCTGAAATCTTTCAGCTCCTTTGCTCCCATTTATTTTGGAATCAAAGCCACATAAGTAGCATTGAATGTTTTTCCAAAAACCCCTTGATCATAGATGTTCTGTACAGCAGCTACAAAGACCATAGAATATCCATTAGGTCCAGAAACTGTCCCCAGCAGATACCTTCACACCACCAACAGCAACAAAACCCAGTGAAATCCTAGTGAGAATGCAGACGTTACCCCTACCTTGAGAAGGTAGATAGGTTGTTTACCCTTGGCTCAAAACAGATGAAAAAGACTACAGTAGCAACAAGCAGGAATAACAATAAGAAAACACAAAATCGAGGCTAAAGAAGCAACCAATAGAATTAGAAATGTAAGAATATGAAAATACAAGACTAATACTAATTCTCCAAGAATGGAAAGCAAAGCACTCAACTACCTATTAACCTTCTATCAATCCTCGGTCTCCACACCCTCCTATCGAGGGTCATATCCTTGATGAGCTGAAGTGGCACATGCCTACACAATATCCAAAATTTCCTTAGCTTCAAAGGGACATCTTAATATCATGGTATCCTCTATCCTCTGGTGTAATTCTCTAGAACATTTTCCTATATTATCTTGAGGTCTCCAATCCTCTGTTTCAGTATATAACTTTTGGTAAAAGTTGATAACTTCCCTTTTGATCTCAGTATGGTTGTCCACACTATTTTCTTTAGCTATCAGTTTATCAATGTTGCTATACCTACTGTGAGAGTTTTCAGTTCTATGGAAGAACTTGATACATCTGTCTCCCCTTTTTTCAACCAAAGATCTTTGGATCTTTGTGGCCCACCTCCTTATGCCTTGCTATCTCCTCAAACTCCACAGCTAGGGAAGATAGTGCATACAGTTCTTCATTCTAACTTCTTTGATCCTGTATTTCCTCTTATTCTGCTGGTTGATTGAGGATGCTTCCTTCCTGCATAAATTATAAAGATACAAAGAGAAAATTCCTAATAAAAATAGGTTGTAGTTTATGAAATCATTCAGCTATGTTCTGTTCTAAGGATGCTTGACTAAACCTTTTTTTGTATAAAGTAACAAAATAATTTGTTCCTTCCACGTACTTACTAATACTTGTTGGAAATTGAGATGATTTTTATATGCATATAAACTTCAGAAAGTAGCTGACTGCTTTTTCCTTTATATGTATGCCCATCTCAAGTCATGGATGAGGTACTAACTTGATTGAATAGTCAGAGGAAAAAGCTTTACTTCTCAATTTGCTATTGAAATTCTACAAACCATTGCACATTACAAGCTTCACATATAATTTCTTTTGTTGATTCTTGATTGAATGGTAGCAATGAACTACATTTGTGCTATTAATACTTCCACTAAGATCTTCAGTTGTAGATTAGGATTAATTTAACTGGAAACTGGTTTAGGCTGTTTTGGATGTAGGGACAGGGAGCGGTATTTTGGCATTATGGTCGGCACAAGCAGGTGCAAGGAAAGTTTATGCAGTCGAAGCCACCAAGATGGCAGAACATGCTCGTGAACTTGTTAAAACAAATGGATTTGAGCATGTTGTTGAAGTGATTGAGGGGTCAATGGAAGATATTACTCTGCCTGAGAAGGGTTAGTCTTTTTCTTATTATTCCCTTGGAGACAAAGCCAGTATTTTATAGTAGCAACAATTGACTCCATCTCGACAATACTTCTATCTCGAATTCTAATTGAATAAATCATGCTGTGCAGTTGATGTAATTATTTCAGAGTGGATGGGATACTTCCTTCTACGTGAATCAATGTTTGACTCAGTTATCTGTGCTCGGGATCGCTGGTTGAAACCAGATGGAGTTATGTAAGAATCACTGCCTGTAAACATTAGCAATATTTATTACAGTTTCTTTTCTCAATATTATTGTTTTTCCTGACTTACCTGGATGGGATCAATGGGCGATCAAGAAGGCCCATGGCCTAGGTTGGTGACCTCCATTGCACTTTGGACGGGTGCCCGCCTAAGGTTGGCCCAAGTGGTCGAGCCTACGTCATAACTTTCTAAAAACCTCTGCATTTCTCACTAGTCATAAATGTACTGAAACTTTGGTTTGGTATATTTTGAGGAGTGTGTATGCACTTCTAATCTGGTTGGCTCATATCACCAACCATCTGCAGGGAATCATTTTCTCAAATATATGGTGTATCTAAGTTACTTGTAATATCTGCTCCATAATGCTCTGTGGATAAACTATATACCTAGATTTTGTTCAAACTTTCAGATTTACATACCTGAGTTTGGTGATATCAATAGTCTACCATGATTAAATTAGTGAATCATTTTGTCAAAACCCCAATTCTGAAGTTCTGCTTTCTTCTAGATTAGCTATTTTTATTGATTGTTTACATGAATCCCACTTTTGTATGATATTTTATCAATATGTATAATTATATTTTTGTCATAGTATATTCTGATTTGATTTGATCCAAAGATCATATTAATGTGGTAATGTTCAAATATCCACCAATAATAGCGCAACTTCGGAATAACAGGGTGGATTCTGATATGCCAATCCCACCATAAACCTACCTGCTGCTATCATAATTTTGAATATTGAACAGTTGACATGAAATAAAATTTCTGTTTGACCATATGGATGTTAAATGGGGTGAGATGCTGCTGCTGAGTAACCTTCAAATACTAATGAGCGCCTCTTTTGCATTTTTGAATTTGCTATTCCCTTTGCCTATGTCATTAATTTATACACATTCTAATTTCAATATTATCAAAAAAGGGTTCCATAGATTTACTACAGATAATCTCTTTATACTTCATATTTCAGTTTGTCTAACCATTACCACTTCAAAAGAAAAAAAATCTGACCATTAATTAAAATGTATACTAAAGTCTGATTTTTTTTTTCACCATGAAATTAACTTCACAAAAAAAGAAATTCAACCTTCAACTTAATTTTATCTGCCCATGAGGAGTCATTTTGAAAAGAATGAGAGAGTCAGAGTTCAAGGATCAAATGATTTAAGTTTAATTTTTAAATATGGACAACAATTTTTTATTCTTCAAAAATAAAACATACATATTTAGAAACAATATAAAAGTACTCTAGGTAACAACTTTTTTCTATTGGAGTATTAATATTAATAGTAAAACTGTAGTCAATGAAAATGGTTCTACTCCCCAAATAGTAAAAAAAGAAGGCAGCCTGATGTACTAAAGCTCTCACTATGCGTAGGGTCCCAGAAAGGGCCTGACCACAAGAGCCTATTGATGATAGAATATATAAATTAAACTGTCTCCTCTTTCAGATACAGTGGAATTGAACCTTATAAACTGCAATAGAGTATATTATAGTGAAGAAAGTTAGTGCTCCCTAAAGAAAGATGAACCTCAATTACTATAACCATTTGGTGATGCATAAGGTATGATCATGTTCTAGCATTGGGAATAAGCTAGAAACTTAATTGGGACATTGAATATAAGCTTTGACTGGAATGAGTGGAGGAGGACTACCTACCCACCCACCCACTCCACACACCAAGCAACCTTCAGTGTTGGGGAGAAAATGTGATTTCCATGAAAATCTCCCACCCCTTACTTTCTAGAAGCATGAATGGGTAATCCTTAGTTTTAAAAAAAAAGAAAGACAGAGAAAAAAGAAAATAAAAAAAAGAAATGCTCATGCAGATGACTCCATCAATAGAAATTTTTTCTGTTCGAATTTTAAATTTTGTAATCATATCCTTCTCAAAAAGTATTAACCATATCGATTTGAGATATCTGCTACTACTGTTTTAGTAGTTCATCTTTAATCACAAATTGTTTGTGCATGTTTGTCCTTGTGGTTCAAGAAGCTTTGGTCTTCCAGGTACCCAAGCCATGCTCGGATGTGGATCGCACCAATCCGTTCTGGATTAGTGGATCAAAAGAAGATTGATTATGATAGAGCGATGGATGATTGGTCCCATTTTGTCAATGAGACAAAAACGTTTTATGGTGTGGATATGGGCAGCCTGACTAAGCCTTTTATGGATGAGCAGAGGAAATACTATCTACAGGTTGATGTTATTTCCTTTTCGTTTATGCAAACTGTTTGGTTCATTATAATCATTTCTCAATTATGGTTTATATCATATTTCTAGTGCACTGCTCTACATTAATACTGAACTCTTAGCAAGTTCTCTTCCATTGAAAAAAGTCAACTTCGTCAATAAACAACCTGCTGTTTAGCTGGCGTACTTGTTTATTCTGTTAATCAAATTATTCAAATTACGATTGTAGATAATGCATTTGTTTTCTGCATTCTTGAAGTTTTGTTCGACTGCTTTTGTAAGTGAAACTGACAAACTGTGCAGTAATGACTAGAAACCATAAAAAGATTAGACTGATCGATACTTTATTTAACTTTTTGTCAAATGTCATTTTCACACTGAATGTGTCTATATAACCATAGCTTGTTATGGTTGAAAATAAAAAATACACCTTTTGTTACATTGTGTGTGATAGTGTATTTGATGAGTATAATAAAAAGTTGAAATTCAGTTAGGGACTTTGAACAGAATGAGTTGAATCAAGGTGACTTGAGAGACATTTTTCTTTTGATGGGAATGACAATCTATAAAGGACGGTCACTCACATGGAATAAATCAACAATTTCGGTCAAAAATGGCTTTAATACTCTTCTTGATTGTTATCTCATTTATTATAAGAAGTTATTGCACTTCCCAGTCGCATTATTTTCATTTATAGATTTTTCATTTTCTTGACTCCTTGAACATCTCAAGACCATATTAATGTTCTATGTAGACATCATTGTGGAACAACCTTCATCCAAATCAAGTAATTGGAAAGCCTGCTGTCATAAAGGAGATTGATTGTTTAACATCAAGTGTGAATGATTTACTCAGTCTTCATGAAAACAGCTCATCAATCATAACTGCAGAAAATACACGATTCTGTGGGTTTGGTGGATGGTTTGATGTCCACTTTCGAGTAAGTTGTCCTTACTGTGCCTTTTCTGCATTTTAGTGAGTGCAAATTGATATTATTCTGAACTCACTTTGATTTTGCCAGGGACGCAAGGAGAATCCAGCTAAACATGAGATTGAGTTGACAACAGCTCCAAATGAAGACCTTGGAACACACTGGGGGCAACAGGTTAGTTAAGTGAAGACTTTTTAACTGTCAGGGGCAAACTAAAAACTAAATTGAAATTTGCTATAAAAATTGCGTTTTTCAAAGTCATAGCTGACTTTGTTGGCTGATATCTTCAAGGTTTTCATCATACATCAATCTGCTATACTGAATTTCAAGTATTTTATTTATTTTATCTCTGACAGTGTAAAAGAGGCAAAGCTGAAGATATACCCAATACCTAGAAAAATTCCATAGTACTAGAATTAATTAGAGATCTGCAAAGGTTGGAGAGAATCAGAAAATGCCCTGAAAAAATGACAATCTCAACAATATTTAGAACTTCTAGACAATTCAAACAGAAGCAATTAAATCATGTAAAAAAGAGCATCAAAGGAGTACAAGACAGACATAGATATAATTAAAAACAAGCAATTAAATCATGTAATACAGGAGCATGAATCTACCTTAACTTCTGTTTCAGTCAGAGATCTTAGTAGTATTCACCCATTTTACCTCCAAGTCCAAAGATATTTTTTTTTTTTGAGAAAAGCGTAATTGTATTTCATTTCAAAAGATTCATCATCCAACAAATGATGAATGGAAACTTACATCCCACCCAAATGGTACATTACAAGTTTCCTATGAAATCTTCTATACCAAAAAAAACAAAGGACTTATACAATTCATTTTAATTCTCTGTAAATTTGTTTTTTGACCCTCAAAGCATCTTGAGTTTCTTTCTTTCCAAAGAGTCTACCATATGCAGACAGGGATGGTTTTCCACCAGTGGCCTTCTTTTTGTCTGCTCGCAATCCCTTACCAGCTGCTTAATAGCTCCTTTGTTTTGCCAGACATCACCCAATTGACTCCCAGCATAGCCAGAAACATGTTCCATAAATTCATTGTTGTTTTACAGTGGAGGAATAGATGATCATTTGCCCAAAGATATTTTATTTGAGAAAAGTATTAAAAACATCCCTAAACTTGGCGCAATTTATTAGTTTCATCCTCGAACTATTGACAGTCTTAAAAACACCCCTCTACTTGTCTAACTAAAAACTGAAATACACTTCCGATCTATCACAAGTGTTAAAAACACCCCTTAACTTGGCAAGAATTTAGGGTGTATTTCACTCTTGTTACAAGATCAAGGGTGTATTTAAGTTCAGTCGATCAAGTAGAGGGGTGTTTTTAACACTATCAACAATAGTTTGGGTATGAAACTAATAATTCGTCCCAAGTGTAGGGGTGTTTTTAATACTTTTCTCTTTTTATTTAGAAGCATAAAATTTGCCGTCATTGATAAAGAATACAACATTGGCTATTTCTATGCATGATTTGTACAAGCTGAAGTGCTAAACTACATTACATAACGTACTTTCTAATTAAATTATCAACTAAACTGACTTAGAAATATGATTGAAGCTTACTCTTTGAACCTAGTACTAAGCTAAAGGAAGAAGAAAACTAAGAAAGGAGCAACAAATATTTCTCCTTTGGTTGAGATATTCTAAGATAGCATATTTGGATACCCTTACAATATCTTGAGAAAAACAAGGCTTTCCTTTGCTTAAAATAATAGTGTTATTTTTCTTTTAGTAGATAATTATATGCATGTTTCTCTCTATTTGAGGACGTAGTGGAAACTCTTCATATGGAGGACAATATGAAGGTCTTCTATAATCAACAGCTGCTTTGCGCCTTCTCAACGGAACTTCTTCTTTGTCTCTGATTCATTCCCCTTTATCCCAAGCTTACCTGATGAATTCCTTGCACTTAACTCAACTCAATCCCAGCAGTAACGTGTGACTTTCTTGCATCTGGTACTGAATTACATGAAAGCGTGAAGCCTCATCATCCATTTCAAGATATTCATAAAGACAATTCTCCTTTTCACTTATTAATATCCTATTCAAATCACAGTTCTGATCTTTCCGAAATAGTACATTCAAAAGGAAATTTCCTTTCATAGCGAAGTTGTACATTAGATACTTTCTCAGGTGGGAAATCAATCAAGAGTATGTGAGAACATAAATTCCCATTTGTAACGGTTCCAAAAAGTTCATCATAAGGACATGGCAACCTCAAGTCAAAAAATTGAAGAAACTTTGATGCTTAAAGGCTACAGTATAGCACAAAGAAAGAAATATGCTATAGCAGGATGAACGAGAGCTGCTACAATACCTTTCAAATTCCACCTATATCTACCTGCACTAGTTAGTTTTAACCCCAAAAGTACTAATAAAAGTTCGAACTAAACTAGTAAACAAAGTAAAGGGTCCACTTTTTTCCTGCTAAACTTATACAAAAGTTCAACTTTCTCCACTTAGAGATCACTGATTGACTCCTTTTAGAACTTAGGAGCAAGCCAACTAGAAAAAAGTACCCATCAAATTTTAAGCCTTGTATCACTGGAAATTATTTCTTGATTTAGGTAAACCTTGTGGAGATTATTCCTTTTTATTTAGTGTAAAGGATAAATAACATCTTAAAACTCTCCGTAATTAATCTATATGAACATTCCTTGGTCGTAAGTATATGTGGAATGGGAGAGTTACTTCTTTATAAATGGTCCACATTATCCAACTGACAGTTTTTTGACTTTGTAAGAAAAGAAATGAACTATTTAGAAGAGTTGAAGTTACTTTGCATTATGATAAATTTGTCATTAAAGTAAGAGTAATGTTTCATTTCATTGATTTTACTTTAACTTCTTACGTTCTTTTGATGGATGAAAACGTAAAATGGTATGCCTATTTAAGGAGTATCATTTTTGAGCTAAACACACAACAAGAGAAACAAAAAGCCTCTCTTTCATTCACTCTCTCTTTCACCGATTTCATTATTGTCTCAAATAATCATTCTTCCTATTCTTTGTGAATTTCTGGCTATAGTATTTGTGCAACTCCAAACTTTAACCACGAGTACACATATTTGAGAGTAACTGTGGAACCTTGGGGAGCGACCGGCTACAATGTTATGCATCAGAGTCGGGTGGAAATCGTTTTCAAGGCAGTGACTTGCCACGACACAGTATTTGTGATAATTTATTATGTACTATATCTAATTCTAGTCCAATATTAATATTATAGTATTTTTCCCAATAATTTGATAGTGCATTTCTTATATACAATATTGATAAATGGCCATTTTCTTGAACACAACTTTCTTGTTCTATCAAAGCTTGAGCCTTTGAGTGGAAACAATTTTAAATATTGGTCGCAAAATTTTTTAATTTTCTTATCCTTCGGGGTGGTCCAGTGGTTTGGGTTTGGGACTTCAATGTTGGAGGTTTCAAGTTCAAAACCCCTTGCTAGTGAAAGCAAGGGGTTTGCCTTCTGGGGCGAGCTTACCTCTCCTATGTGGTTTACGGGCTATTGCATAGGAGTGGGGATTTACCCTGTGCGTACCCAAAGGGTAGCGGTTGTGGGTTCCCTTTGTAATAAAAAAATAATTTTCTTGAACAATTAGAAGTTGATTAAGTTTTATTTAATAAAGCTCCTATGGATGATTCTACCACTACTATCGATTCTAGCAATAATGTGACTGTTGATGATCTAAAAAGAAGTTTGAAAAAGATAACAAAATTGTTGAAGGACATTTGCTAAGTCATATGACTAATCCTTTATTTGATTTATTTTTTACCTATAAATCTGCCAAGGAAATATGGGATAGTTTGGAAAAGAAATACTGACGACGTAGGAAAGAAAAAATATGTTATTGGTCAATGGATTAAGTTCCAAATGGTTGACAATAAGCCAATCATGGAACAAATTCACAAATATGAAAACTTGACTGTTGATGTTCTCAACGAGGATATGAAAATATGTGAGATTTTTCAGGCTAATGTTCTACTTGAGAAATTACTATCTTGGAGTGATTATAGAAATCAGTTAAAACATAAGATAAAGAATTTAACTCTCCAAGAACTTGAGTTACATGAGGATTGAAAAAGCAAATCATCTTAAAGATAAGATGGACGCACTTTCTCTTGATTCTTCTAAAGCTAATCCTGTGGAATCTTTTGGTACTGTTGTGAAAGACAGGTCCAAAGGCAACTAGAAGAATGAAAAGGTGAAGAAGAAAAATCATTCCAACAAGTTGGAGAGCCAAATTGAAAAAATCAAGAGACCTTGTTTTGTTTGTGCTTGGTCACAGGGTTACCTTGTGCTATCAAAGAAAAGAGCAAAACTCGAAGCAAGGATAAGGTTATGTCCAAGCTCATCTTGTTGAGAGTAATGAAGTGATTGTTGTTGTAGTTGTTGAGGAAATTTTGATGGCTGACAAGAGAGATTGGGTGCTGGACACTAGGGCCAAAGGCATTTTTATGCCAACAAAGAGTTATTCCATGACTTTAAGGAATCCAATGATGACAAATGTGTTTATATTAGTGACTCTACTACTGTTGGAATTATAGGTAAAGGAAAAATTTTACTTAAATTAACTTTTGGAAAATTTTTAGCCTTGAACAATGTTTTGTATTTTTCCCCCCTTCGTAGAAACTTGGTTTTAGGAGCACTTCAAGAAAGCGGACCTTAAGCTTGTTTTTGAAGTTGATAAAAATAATTATTTCTCGTGGAGGAGACTTTGTTGGGAAGGGTTAATCTTAGTGGAGGCTTATTTATACTGAGCATTGCTCGAGAAATGTTAGTATTTCAAATTCTGCTTATATTGTTGAGTCTACTAAGACATGATAGACTAGGTCATGTTAATATTTTTTCTATTAAAGGACTTAGAAAAACGGAATTAATTCCTGTGATAAAAAATTGATGATTTTTCTAAATGTCCTCTGTGCGTAGAAGCAAAGCATGCCAAGAAATCTTTCAAATTCGTTATTGGTCGAAAGACCAACTTACTTGAACTAGTACATTCAGACTTAGTAGATTTTACGAATACTGTTAGCAAAGTGGGAAGAAGTATTATATTACTTTTGTTGATGACTTTTCTTGATACACTAAGGTATATCTTCTGAAGTCTAAAGATGAAACTGAAAGTATGTTCTTGAAATTTAAAACGGAAGTGAAAAATTAATTAGATAGGAAGATCAAAAGATTTAGATCTGATAGGGGCAGTGAATACAGTACCAAAACTCTAGAGGATTTTTGTGAGAAAAATGGTATTATACATGTGGTTAGTGCTCCCTATACTCCCCAACAAAATGGTGTAGCCGAATGAAAAAATGAATCCTTAAGAAAATGATGAACTATGCTTATAAGCTTGATTCTATCTGAGAATATGTGGGGTGAAGCTATCTTGTTTGCATGCTATATTTTTAATAGAGTCCCTTATAAGAAGTTAGATAAGACCTCATATGAGTTGTGGAGAGGGTTTGCCCCTAACTTGAAATTTGTAAAAATGTGGGACTGTTTGGCTAAGTTGATCTACTTGATTTGAAACGAGTAAATGTAGGTTCTAAGACCTTTGATACTGTCTTTATTAAATGATCATTCTAACGTAACTTCTTACGTTATTTTGATAGAGAAAATGTAAAATGATATGCCTATTTAAGGAGTATCATTTGTGAGCTAAACATAAAGAAGAGAAACAAAAAGCCTCTATTTCATTTACTCCCTCTTTCCTCACCAATTCTTTTATTGTCTCAAATAATCATCTTTGTGAATTTCTGGGCAATAGTATTATGCAACTTCAAACTTTCAGCCATGAGTGCACATGCTTGAGAGTAACTGTGGAACCTTGGGGAGCAACCGGCTACAAGCCTAGAATGATTAGGTTGAAATCGCTTTCAAGGCCGTGGCTTGCCATGACAAAGTATTTGTGATAATTGCCACGTACTATATTTAACTCTAGTCCAATATCAATATTGTAGTACTTTTCTCAACACCCCTAATAATGAATGTTTTGAAGGGGAGTTGAGATGAAACTTTCTATAGGATAGATCATAGGACTTTTCTCCTAATTCAAGTTAATCAAGAAATTTGGCACAAATAAATTGGTGATTTTCCCATAACTTTATTATTTAAGTGGAAGGCTCAAATACTTCTGGCATGTCTTCTTCATTTCCATGACCAACTGCACATCCTCCTTGTCGCCTCTAACTATGTGTCAGGGTACAGAATGAAGGAGGATGGAGGAAAGCTCAAAGGAACAATTCTTGGATCGATAACTTCCAGGTTGAACTCTTCCGATTCCATCGAACAACAGGGTACTATCTAGAGGAAAAAGGAAAGGTGAAGAAGATGAGGCGAGATGACAAGGAGATAAAGAGAAGAGAGACATTCTACTCACCTTTGACAGTTGAGAAACAACACCACCTCAAGTGTCACGTGAAGATATTTAGTCACCAAAGGCTGAGGAAGACCAAGCGGAGGTTCCAGAACATCATGACATATGGCGGATTCAAAAAGGAAAGTGCAACTTAGGGAGATGTAACAAACCCTATGCTTTAGGGGTGCGTTTGGCTAGAGTTGTGTGCCTTATAAGACATAGCACTCATAATAGATTTGGGCCGATTGGACCGGACCTTGTGTAATGGCGGTTTTTGAATGATATGAATAAAACGGACCCATGGTCCATAATATTTATTTTTTTTAAAAAAAATTCCATGACCAAAAAAAAGGAAATTCAAAAAGTGGAAGAAATGTAGACTCATTATTTAAAGAAATAAAAGCATCTAAATGTGGGTGAAACATTTTAGATAATAAAGCTAGTACAGATATCACAAGTTTCTATAATGAAGCAAATTCCTTTTTCCTTTGTAGGTGTGATAGGGATCGTATATGAAAGTGCACACCTTACATGAAAAAAGGGCACAATATTTTTTTTTTTTGATTTGCACCGGGTGTCCGAGTCTCTTAGAGCCCCGACTAATTCCGGGGGTGTCAAGCCTCTTATGCTATGTCCACAACAAATCTCTCCACATCTAGTTACATATAGACTAAACCAAGTTTATCCAAAGATCATACCAGAAAGGCAGAAACACAACAGCAAAAAGTCCCTGAGAAATCCATTTACTCTATCTATAGAAGGAAATTCAAATATTAGAATTTCATCAATTAGACTTAAACACAAATAAAAATAGAGAATCACCGTGTACCGATAAGTTGATATATACCTGAATAAACCCTATGTTTTGAGAAGAAATCCATAATACACAAATATCTAACCTTTCTTATTGTTGAAAGAACAAGTGAAGTAAATTAGGAATCCAACTTCTGCATTGACTGCCCTATTTTTTGAGAAATCGAGTGAATAACGTTCTTCTCTCTTGTCTCTAGGCTTTGAGGCTATTGGGCAAAGAAAATGCTTTGAGAAATTTTACAAGAATTTTTTTAGTGGGAAATTTTAAAGGAAATAATTTGTGAAATTTTTTAGTATGTTTCTATTGAACACTTCTTCAAAAATCTTGTTTTAACGATCAAAATTTTTTTTGGTCGTTATAAGTACACTTTAACAACTAGATTTTTGTCCCTTTACTAAAAAGTGATTGTTAATAGTCATTTCTTGTACAATATGCTGATGATACCTTGATATTATGTGATGATGATGAAGGCCAACTAAAGATGTTGAGGGTGATCTTTGTGTTGTTTGAAGGGTTCTCTGGTCTACACATTAATGGGAGGAAAAGCCACCTCTATCCAATTAATGAAGTACACAACATGGAAGCCTTAAATGTTGTTTTAGGAGGGGAAATTGGAGCACTGCCTACATCATATCTTGGGATGCCTTTGGGGGCCAAATCTCAATCATATGAAATTTGGAACAAAGTGGTTGAGAAATGTGAAATGAAGCTAGCAAGATGGAAGTCACAATATCTCTCTAGGGGTGGTAGGTTGACCTTGATTAATTCTGTTCTCAACTCACTGCCAACCTATATGATGCCAGTGTTTTCAATCCCCAATAGGGTAATCACTAGGTTAGATAAAATCAGAAGAAAATTTCTATGGCAAGGAAATAGTGAGAGAAAAGGCTATAACTTGGTCAAATGGGATGTTGTGATAGTGGGAAAGAAGCATAGAGGTCTAGGAATAAAGAACTTGATGAATCAGAGCAAAGCCATTAGAATGAAATGGTTGTGGAAGTTCAATAATGAAGAACAGTCCTATTGGAAGGAAGTCATTAAGGCAAAATATGTAGAGGAAGACAACTGGATGACCAAAGAGGTAACTACACCATATGGGGTCAGTGTATGGAGATCCATTAGATCTCTGTGGTCTGAGTTTAAGACTAATACAATGATCAAAGTGGGGAATGGAGAGAAAACAGAATTTTGGAAGGATCGCATGAGGCAGGTAGGTTAGAGGTCTTGTATCCTGATATATATTTTCTAGTATCTCACCAACAGAAGACCATAGTAGATCATTGGACTCCTCAAGGGTGGAACTTCATCTTTAGAATACAATTAAATGATTGAGAGATTCAAAGAGTAGCAGATTTTTTCAACACCATTGGGCAATTTAATGGTCTGGAAGGGGGTCGAGACATTTTGTGGTGGAAAGGCAACTGGAAGGGTAGTCTTAAGGTGGGTTGTGCATACAACTGGTTGAACAATTCCCATCTGTCTCAAAGTCACTGGCCATGGAGAAGAATCTGGAAGTCAAAAATCCCACTCAAAGTGGCATGTTTTGTCTGGTTGTTATCCAAATAAGCTATACTGACTCAGGACAACTTAAAGAGAAGGGGGATACCATTATCTTCTAGATGTTTCTTTTGTGGGGAAACTGCTGAGACAGTCAACCATCTCTTTCTACATTGCAAGATCACTGGCCAACTATGGAGGTTATTCTGAATCTTAAGGGTATGTCATGGACCATGCCTGCCAAGATCATTGAAGCAATCCAGAGTTGGGAGGAAGTAGGAAAGCAATCCAAGAACAGAGACAGATGGAGAATTATCCCAGCTAGTATATGGTGGGCAATATGGAAGGAAAGGAACTCTAGAGTTTTTCATAGTGTAGAGAATAGTATGCAAAAAGTTAAATTGAATTGTCTTATGTTACTTTGTTTTTGGTGTAATCAGTTATACTCAAATGACACTAACTCTATAATTGATGTGCTAGATTCAATTTTGTAAAAGATAGTAGGATTTGAAGTACAAGTTGTAAAAATTCTGACCAGTATAGTTTTAGTACTGTCTTTTGAGGAATATACAAAGTTACTGGAGTGGAGTGGGTGAAATGGAGGCTCGCTTCTAGGGTATTGTGCGATAAAAATGTAATGCCAATTCTTAAAGGTAAGTTTTATAGAGTGGTGGTGAGACTGCTATTTGTTGTATGGAGCAAAGTGTTGGTCAGTCAAGAATACCCACATTCAGAAGATAAAGGTAGTGGAGATGAGGATTATCAAATGGATGAGTGAGAATACTAGGAGATGATTAGGAACAAAGTGATACGGGGTAAGGTGAGAGTGACTTCAGTGGCGCACAAGATGAGAGAAGAGAGGTTGAGATTGTTTGGGCACATAAAAAGAGGTGCACAGATGCACCAGTAAGGATGTGTGAGAAGTTCTTTAGCAGGAGTTAGGAGAGGTAGAGGTAGATCGTAAAAGAATTGGGGGAGGTGATTAGATAAGACATGACACAACTTTAGCTTACTGAGGATAATGACCCTAGATAAGAAGATTTGGAAGTCAGGGATTAGGATAGAAGGTAAGTACGTAGTTGAGTGTTGTCACACTTTTTTTTGGGGGGTGGGGGTAGGGTCTAGCCTCCTCTCCTATTCTCCTTATTAGTAGTATTACTTAGTATTTGTGTCGTTTCTTATCCTTCAATATGTATTACTCTTTGTTGCTTCATTTGCTTTATATCTTGCAATTTTGTTGTCATAGTTTTCTCGCAATCCTACTTCGAAAAAAAATTCTTTTGACTCGGTGGCCCGTTAGAAACAATCTTTCTACTCCACAAAAATATGGGTAAGGTCTACGTACGGCCTACCCTCCTCAGACTCCTCAAGTCACTTAAGGATTACTCTGGGTATGTGTTGTAAGTTACATACATTACTACGGCCCCACATCGATTAATTTGATTTGCTATATATATCCACTCTGTTATGCAAGTAAATTCTATATCTAAATGTTTGTATTAATTTTGGCCAAGTTCTTAGAGCTTTGTCTAAAGCTATAATTTACTCTATTGCTTCCAAAATACTCTCTAGTAGTTGAAAGTTTTACTTTGCCTGTTCATGTATTTGCAGGTGTTCTTGTTATACCCATCCACACGTGTTAGCCAAGGAGATAATATGACAATTAATTTCTCAATGAATCGCTCTAAAGAAAACCATCGGTTGTTGGAAGTTGAGTTTGACTGTGAGCTTAGACAATCTTCTGGAAAGTCACTTTCATCATTCAGCAAAAAGTTTTATATAGAATGAGGAGCACTGCCTGATTTTTCAAAGGTACGGTATATATCTTGCACTTTTGAACATTCGTGTTAAACCTACTATGGCATAAAATTTAATGAAATGAATGAACTGGCTCCATTTATCTGATTTGGTAATTGCTCTCTTCATTGTAGTTTTGGGCCAACTTATTTAAGCTTGACGATTCCTCCTTTTGTGCTTACATGCATTTGTCTTTTGTTTCCTGTATTTATTGGACAACTGTCTTTACAGCTTGGCGCTGTTTTTCTGTGTCTTACTATCCCACTATATTTTCACCGTTGAGTTAACTACAAGAAAATTTTCAATGTGCAGTTTCATGTCTAAAGGCCAATGGGAGGAATGCTACTGGCGTACTCGGCCCCTAGGAAAGAAAATCAGCCCTTTTTGCTGGTGACTTATGCTGTTTTGTCAGAATCTACAGTTTGGCAAATTTCAAGATTTTAGGGCTTGTTGATTCCCAAACTTGAGTTGCCCCTTGTGGTGCCCTCTTCTAAAAAGATTTACCTCAAATTATTTTGCATTTTTTTTCTTTTCGTTTTTTGGTTTGGGCCTGGAAATGAGGCACTCACAGGGGGCACTAGAGGTTTTAGAATGCTTTTCCTAGAGTTTATGCGGGAAATGAAGGGCTGGTGGTGTCCGCCTTAAACGCAAGTTTATATCTAAATTTCTTATTTGTGAAAGTTCTCTCTAGTGTTGTCACTTATTTGTTAGTAAGAATACCAATTCCAGTACTTCCATTTGAAATGAAGTATCAATCTTAGGAAGTCAAGAAACCAGAGATGAGATAAATGGCCATTTCATTTGGTACCGTGCGAGCTCTAGAGGATTGGTTTAGGCGTTGGAATCATATGGGCTGTACATTGCCTTTGGTAGCCATTAAATATATCTTTAGCAATATATATCGGCTGTTTGGCTCATCTTAGACAAGAGAGAATAAGATCAAGAAATTGAGATAGGTAATGAAACAAAAGCACTGCATAACTGTGCATTCTCTCTATATCCTTGACTTGAATAGAAGGAAAGTTGATCTAATTTTAATCCATTAGAGTCCAAACATTCGGACTGTGTGTGATATTAGTTAGAAAATCAAATTGATTGGCTAATGCACTAATTTCATCCCCACTTTGTTATAGTAAAATTTTCATACCATATCGTTATCACCAAAATAAAGAGAGTTTTTGGCAGGGCCGGATAAGGAGCATATCTACGAATTCTTCAATAAATACCCAACGCACTCGTGCTACAAATTGGAAAGTCCAAATTTTCACTAATAAAAATATGAATCGCGACGTATTTGTAGTTGTAATCAGATACCATTAGCAGCCAGAAACTCAGAGTGGCAGAAATGTTACATATCCCTTTCCAGAAACATCACTAGAAAAATAGATTTTCCCAACTGCATATTAATGAAATTTTTTTATTTTTTCCATCAAACCAATTCATTGAAAAGACGTAAGATGGGAAATAAATTCTCGATTTTATCTTTTCTAAATGAAACAATCTGATACAAATAAAATATATGTGGAAATAGTGACTCAATATTTTTAGCAGGAAATTTCAATGTGAAAATAGATTTTTATTTTTGAAATTTGTTGGAGAGAGAAAAGTAGTGAAATGCGAAGTCATAATATTAGTGAAGGATTGTGGAAGACATACTACTATAAACTGCTAAACGAAAAGTGGGACAGAGGAAGTGACGTTGTACTGGATGAGTCCGACCTGACTCCACATCCGAAAATTACCTTTTAAATACAGGGATAAAACTGAAATCAATATAACCTGGAGAATTAACAATGCTAATTCCTCTTCCTGATGGAATAACTGGACCAAGCCAGAAGATGTACAGTGTAGTTAACCCAACCCTAACAGATTTATTCAATAATGATGGCAGTTATATGACACTTGAAAACAGAGTTGGAGCAGGAGAGAGTCCTGCCAAGTATACCACTATCATACAAGATCAAAAGAAGAAGAATGCAACTGCCTACTACATATGTCAAAAGGAACATTAACATCTTTCTTCTCTTCTCCATTCCCTTGTATTTTGGAGGATAAGCTTTGTCTCCTAATTGTTCAATTAATATACAAGGTAGTCAATTCTCCAAAGGTGAAAGATGAATTAACTAAAATGATATTTGCCAGCGTAAAAGCCCTAGTTCACATGATTCAATTTTGCCTTCCCCGCACCATCACTCAAAGACTTGACTCTCCTTTAAATGGCACTCTCTCCCCCACCGATTTGCCACAATCAACCCCTCTTTTTGTGAAACCCTCCACCCCCTTCTTTGGATTTAAAAAAAATTATAGAGGGAGAGATTATGGCAGATGGTGGACGGTAAATTCTTTACCTAAGTTCATAAAAGTTGCTAAACCATTTTTTTCTCATCTTTCCCTAGATATGAACAGAAACCAATAATTGGAAACAAGACATTTCTCTGACACTAGCAAAGTTGATAAAACTCTATGGCAACGAAAAATACTTTGGTGACTTTGCGAGTAAAGTTCAGACCATCCATAACCCGTTTGTACCTAACAGACGAATTTCCGTTGCTAAAATAAGTGTGAAAATAACAAACCAGTCACCATTATGACTTCTTAAAAGTTCAAAGTGATATGCAGTAAATTTTCTAAAAATACATAGAAGAAAATACAGAGAATACTATCTGATCGTCTTTCCAAAAAAAAAAGAATCAATTAGCCAATTAAACTGGTGCAGAGGAGATTTTCAACAAACAAACTTGAACAAAGCTTGTATAACTATAAAAATGGCCTATTAATGTCCTTGATTATGTGGTGGAGGCCCAGGCGGCAGTGGCGGAGGCATTCCAGATTGATGACCAAAGTTTGACTGCATGTGCATTCCAGGTGTGTTTGGATTTCCAGATTGCTGTGATTGCAAAAAGTACAAAAAAATCAAGGGTCATTAAACTGAAGAAATCAACTCAATAACCCAAACAGCAAAATTTTCAAGTTACAGAAATCAGAACAAAGGTATTTCATATCCATTAGTCAGTTAAACAGAGGACGAGTAAGAAAATTATCTCAATGATGTAGTACTAAGAAGCTATAAAAACATTAAAAGGAGATGATTTATCCAGTTTGGGGAGCTTGTAAAGATACACTTTGATCTTCCTCTGGCTCCAACATTTCACATGCACAATAGGTAAAATTCCTTCACAATTAATTTTTTAAAACAAAATTGGGGAATAGGAAAGACGCAAATTAATTAAAAAAGCAGCTGGTTTGAAGAACAGTATGGGTAGACCAGGTTTCAGTATGGGCAATCTCATAAATTTTGGCAGGAAGAGAGCTTTTAGAGAAGTGTTCATTGGCTAACCGTCTCCCATGTAAATACAATCTATGGGTAAGAAAGCCTTTCCACTTTACAGGGTAATTTCAGAAGGCAATTTATTTTTATTCTGATAATCGAAAAATCTCTAGGGTCAGTTGGCACACATTTGAAACTTGAAGGATAATGGCACCTCTACCCTTCTCTACTTGAATATCAAGCTTCTGCGGGAAGATTTCAACTCCTGCATCTAAACCCCTATCTGTCACGCATTGCACTTGTACCACTAGACCAAAGCACAGTGCGCAGTTTGAAGACATTTTACTCACTAAAATAACCTTGCCCTCCCAATTTTAGCTCACACAACATAGATAGTTTTGTGGAAGCCCAAAAGTTCACAAATATCTGAAGGAACTCCTCCAAACGAGCTGAAGCCTCCCATCTAAGGAAATAACACTGCCTACTCCCAAAACGTCCCATCAGCCAAGGTCCACCACCCCCTGGAAAAAGAAGAAACAAATCCAAACTACATCTACAACAATATACCCAGTGAAATCCCACTCAGTAGGGTCTTGGGAGTGTAAAGTGTATGCAAACCTAACGACTACCTCATGAAGGTAGAGAGGTTGTCTCCGAAAGAACTCTCAGTTCAAGTGCATCAAAGCCAAGTAGAAGATGAAAATAATGAATAAAGCATAAAAATTAATACAAAAAGCATTGTGAAGTCTACTAAAAGAAACTAAAATAACAATAAAATAGTGTGATAATCAAAATAAAATAAACAACATATGACAAGAACTACAAGAAAACAACTAGTACTATGACATGCACTAACAAGCCTAAGTCTTCGCAAGACAAAACAACACACTGCCCCTACTAACTTTCTATCCTTATGTGCGACCTCCACTTTTTCCCTATCTAGAGTCATGTCCTCGGTATATAAAGTTGTGGCATATCCTATCTAATCATTTTTTCCCACTATAACTAACCACTCACACTTCCTCACTTGGGCATCAACGTACCTTATCTTCACATGTCCAAACCATCTAAATCTCGCTTCCCTCATCTTGTCTACCACAGAGGCCACCCTCACCTTCTCCCGAATAACCTCATTCCTAATCTTGTGGCTCCTAGTATGCCCACAAATCCATATCAACATCCTTATCTACCCAACATGCATCTTCTGAATATGTGAGTTCTTAATTAGCCAGCACTCCACCCCATACAACAAGGACAGTCTAACCACCCACCATTCTTTAGGCAACATCTTTTTATCACACAAGACTCCAGAGGCAAGCCTCCATTTCATCTAAACCGCCTCAATGCTATGTGTGATATCATCAGTGATGTCCCCACTATCCTAGATTACAGACCCAAGATACTTAAAACTTCTTTTCTTGGGAATAGTTTGTGTGGAAAGCCTAAATCAAAATTACATCTACCATATAAAATTAATTGAGTGTATGTCACAGAGAAGCAGGGCATTCAGCATTGATGAACATAAAATGATCTCAGAAGTCTGTTTTTGATAAGGTAAGATGCTGAATAGTACCAAGGAGGTACTGAATATATAAAAATGCTGTAAGCGCACAACAAAATCAGTAGCTCATAGCCTCATACTATCCAAAAGGTCAAAACAATAGAGCTAATTCATCTACCCAACTTTTCTCACACCACGAGTACACTAATGACCTTGAAAAAGAATATTCAGTTACTTGAATATGTGCATATAACTCCCAAGCTTTGCCTTGCATTCTCATGCATAACTAGCCCAGTGATGGCCTAAATTTGAAGAACTCCTAGCACCTTCTAAAGAAAATGCATTTAACCTTCCCAGCAATCAGTACCAACTACTAGACTACTAGAAGAGCAAAATAATTATGAAATGTCATCTTCTGCAAATTCAAAATGCTGTAAGAAGCATAATTAAATCTATGTAAGAAGATGATGTCACTTAACTCCGTTCTTATTTGCCCCTAACATAAGCTCATAGGTATAGGTACCTAACTTCGCTTTTCAGAAAAGAACATTTCGTATCACCCACACAGTTCTTACTGCTACTGATATGCTGGACCCTAAAATTGTTGACTTACTGTCACTAGGGTTACTTGTCTCCACATTCTGACCGCATGTTATCCTTATGTAGAACTGGATTTGACTCATTTTCACACATTCTACAGTTCTCTGGCAGAAGTTGAAGTTGCAGTGTAGAATTCTTGTTCCAAGAATAGCTTAAGAAAATACTGACAACAATTGAATAATAATTTATATTTTTGGATAATTTTCAAGACTGTAACTATCTCTTTTCGATCCTACTAAAAATTAACCAACTTAATGCAACAATAAATAGGAAACCCATGTCATAAAATAGTAGCTAGATACATGTAACTGAAAATAAGAATCCAAATAGAAAGGGGGTCCTAACAGAATGAACAAGCTGCCAAAAGATTATCACCCGTGCACTCTCAGGTCTCTTATAGTAATTTACATGCCATTCACCTGATAAGGATTAAGTCCAGGCATGAGCGGCATCTGTCCAGCTTGTTGCCTGTTGAAGCCTCGTCCTGGTGGAAACATCTGATTACCTCCTGGGTTTTGAGGGGCCTGCATGTTTGGCAATCCATTTGGCATTCCACCAGGAGGAACATTGCCCTGTGGACCAGATCCAGAAGGCATGCCAACAAAATGACCTTGAGGCATTGGAGGACCCATCTGATTCATGGTACCTTGTATCCCCTGAAAAGAAGACGACGGTCAATCTATGATGCTGAAATAACCTCTTGAACCTCTCAATTTATTTCTGTCAAAGAAAATGCACTTTGAATCAATCAACCAATTATGCCACAATGCGGAATCAGTTGTCATTGCTACCAATTCTGCTCTATTCAAGAAGAGGTGAAGATCTTAGTGAAAGTAGATCAGTATGCTGCATACTGTTGAACAATGTGAACCGTCTCATATAAGAGCTTAGGTTGTTAGAGAGATGACACATCATTAAAGTATTTTACGCCACTAAACATTGCCCTCTGACATGCAGCCCTACTTTTTCCCCCTTGAGCCAAGCACATGAAAATATTTTGTTGGTGAATGGTGACAAGATTTGAGGTCAGGATCCTCTGCCTTCTCTAAACCATGTTGAATTATGTGAACTGCCACATCTAAAAGTTTGAACTCTCAAATATGGGACATTATTACTAATTTATTTTATATCCGTTACAGGTGCAGTGAGAAATTGTAAGCATTTGGCTACAACTCTCATCTCAGTACAAATGCATGGCTAACTCGGAAATTATTATGGCCTTGACCTGGAATATCAGTAACTTAAAAGCAGGAATCTTTCAAAAAGGTAATCTCTGTTTTACAACAGTAATTTCGGAAAATCAAAATTCTATAAACATAGCACAAATTGAATCTGGAACATCTACAGAAAAGATGATGCTGTTTCACTTAAGGGGGGAGTCCAAATGAAGAATCAGAATTCAGAATCCATCAAAATAAGCAAGCATAAATGCAGAGATAAAAATCAGTATGCATAGGTTAAACGAAAACTGCATTTACATCACTACTTTATTTCCATTTATTTAGCAAGTGCATTTTACTTAGAGATGCACCAAGAAGGTGATGATCAATACATGACACATCTACTGAAAAAAAAGAAGAAAGACACCTGCAATAGACAGACAACCGCAGAAATATGATACTTACCATCGGACCTGGGATAGGCATTCCTTGGATGGGGCCAGATCCTGCCATTGAAGACTGAAGGCCAGGCATGTTTACTTGTAGTTGGTGTGGTGGCCGAGGTAAATGAGGATGTGGCATTAGAGGTATATGTGGAGGCTGTAGCTGTGGCAAATTCGATGGTTGCAAAGGAAGAGAAGTCATTTGCTGAGGTAGTGACTGCGGCTGCTGAGCTTGCTGCATGTTTTGTTGATATGTTTGCTGCTGATTACTTGCAAGAAGAGATGGATGGGGACCAGGAGGAAGAGGAGGAGCTCCTAAAGGCATTGATACTGGCATTGAAGTCTTCTGTTCTGCTTGAGATGATGAATCAAGTGACGGGATAGACAGTGGCATTGCAGCTCCAACTCCAGGTATTGTTCCCTCAGTTCGTAACATACCAGAGGCAAATGCTCCAGGAGTTGATGGGGGCTCAGGACCTGGAAAATTACCGGGCATGCGACCAAGAACATTGTTTTGCTCACCCAAACCTGAAATCAACCAAAAGATCTGTGCTGAGGCTATTTAAGCATTATAGTTTGGTAGTTCAATGTGATAGTAAAACTAAGAATATTAGGTGCCAATGGACAATAAAAAACTGATAATCTTTCAAGAAATGTCTTTATAACCAAGCTGATTTTTTCCCTGGTCTACAAAGCCAGTGCCCCCTTATCTAAAATACATGTACAATAAACTGGTATACAATCTAAATTACAATTAACTAATAGCATAAAAAATATAAAGACAACAGCTGCATGGACAGGAATTAGTAAACACCTTGCTGTCCTAAATTGAATTTATCACGACCGGAGTCCCCAGGCCTATTTCTGCACCAGAACTTTGTTGTCTGATCATTGCTGCCACTGCATCAGCAAAAAGACTGATTAGTTGCCTGCTTAGGTTACTCCAGTTATACGTCTTATGTTGATGGAATTTTATTCCTGTTTGCATAGTACCTAGTCGAGAAGGCTTACAGATCTCCACAGTTCTAAAGAGGATAAAAAATGTAATAACACAGCAAGAAAAGCTAGAACCAGACACTGGAAGACAATGCCAGTTCCCCTCTCTCACACACGAGAGCCTGTCGAGGCTGTGCAGGATTTAAATAAACATAAACACAACCAAGTCCAAAATGCAAGCAAGCACTCATAAAGTTACCTGCCCAAGAAAGGTTTAAAGGAAATGATGGAATCTTACAGACATAGATGGAGGATTGTCCCAGCTTGCATCTGGTGGACAATCTGGAAATGTTCGAGGACAATAGCAATTCAATACAGAAGATCAAATTGAATTGCATTATACTTCTTTTGTTTTTGGTGTAAACAGATTTACATAGAAGATATTGTTTCAATCATAGTAATCCTTGGATTTTGCTAGGACTGCTGAACAGTATTCTTTCTTTTGTTCCTTTGTAAATATGGTTTCAGTACCACCAATGTACTGGTTTTAATACAACTGTTACCATCTCAAAAAAAAAAAAAAAAAAAGAGAACTCATGAAGGAGACTTCCTTTTAACACTGATAATAATGAAATATATCTGCAACAAATACTGTATGAATAGTTCATGATGCACTTTCATATCGGGGTTCAGCATCAATTCCATAATAGAAAATGGTGTCCAACACAAACCATAAATTCACCTTTTACCAGGAAATAGATAATGTTTGTTTATTCACAATTCATGTTGCACTTAAGACAGCAATTCACGTCTCTAATGAGAATAGGCCTCGCCCATTCCATTCTTGCGCCGGATATTGATAGAAAAATAATGGGTGACAATATCAAGGGAATTGAAAGATAACAGTTGCATCAAAAGAAGTAAGTTTTTATTATTTTCTGGGACCGAGGCAGAAGCACGGTCACGTGGAGGGGGTTGACAATGCAATGATTCCTCTGGAATGAATGACTCTTTTATCATATGAACTACTTTATCTAGAAAGGTTGACTGCTTTGGATATACAATAAACATTACTCTGAAATAACATTAGATAAACCACTATACATATCTTACTATAATATAAGGACCTCAAATGTTACAGAACATAATAAAGCTATAGCTAATTGTACATAAGCTTGATAAGCTCTGTAGAAGGGATTTAGAGCCAACATACACGGAAACACATCTGGAAGACTAAAGTCCATCACAAAGTAGCCTGTTTTGAGTGGCTACTAGCTAAAGAAGCAGCCCTTACACTGGATAATCTGATGAGAAGAGGGATTCCATTGCGTTCAAGATGTTTTTTGTGTAAAGAAACAGCAGACTGTTAATCATCTCTTCCTACATTATAAGTTCACAGCACATTTTTGGGGAACTATCTTAAACATCAAAGGCATGTCCTGGACCATGCCTGAAAAGGTTATAGAAGCTCTAAAAACTTGGGAGGAAACAGGCTTACAGGCAAAGGACAGGAAGAACTGTCCCTACCTGGATTTGGTGGATAATTTGAAAGGAGAGAAATTCCAGATGTTTTTGAGAATATAGAGAGTGGTGTGCAAAAGATCAAGTTGAACTTCATCTTGCTTCTTTATTTTTGATGTAATCAGATTTATCAAATGATACATACATACACACACAGAGTTACCAGTATGGTGGTTGATATGGAGGGAAAGAAATGCTAGATGTTTTGAAGATAGATCCAATTCCAGGCACAAGGTTAAATGGAAATATATAGTTTCTTTACTTTTTGTTGTAATCAGCTTTGTATAGAAGATATAGATCAGATTTTAGATTTGATAGAAAGCATGTAATTTGACATTCTTCAGTGATGGCCAGCATACACTTGATACTGAAGAATACAATCTTCAACGATTTCCCAAAAAAAAAAAGATACCAGTTTTTTAAGGGGAAAAAAACAAGATGAAATGAAATGAGCAAAACTAAACAGAATTTGAAGAACTTATTCTATAAGAAAATTGGAAAAGGAGTAGTAGTTTGGGGATGCTTTCTGTTCTTACTGGAGCATAGAATTGCAAGGTGAATACAAAACATGCTTTTGAAATCAGCTTCAGCTTATATTGCCATAGTAAAGCAGCAGATTCAGCACCATATAGATCCAAGCAACACTAAAACAAACAACCTCGAAACAATATCCAGTAACCGCCAAGATGGATCAACCAGAATACTTAAATATGGGACAAGGCATAGAAAAAAAGCAGACTAGTATGAAAAGAATTCTAACAATTGGCACTTTCGAAAATTGTCTTCCGCAATTGGAAACCAGTACTAGTGTAATGAATGGCATATAACTACAGAGCTGCAGTTTAAGAAAATGCAGTATAACCTGCAAAGAAGATAGCCAATGGGGTGCCATGCAAGATCCCAAACACCAGTTTCATGTGCATTTGTAATTTCTACTTGAGGAGCTTCATGCCTGTGGGTAGAGCATCAGAAAGACACGAGAGAAAAAATATTAGAATTAGAAGCTATCAGATTCACTGATAATAGGGGGATTTGATTAAAAGTTTCATTTTGGATTTCATTTTGTAACTGAAATCATATACCAGACTATCTCATCACATGTTTGGATGACAGACTAAGTAGTCCAGATGGCTCTTTATTCTCCACAATTTACAGAAACTGTAGGATGATATTGCACTGCTCAGTGCTGGGTAGAAAGAACTTTTTGATTTGAAGCGAAAGAAAAAAATGTTTTTATTCAATTAAACTAGGGCAAATAATGTATATGACAAAAAAATCAAGTCTCCCTCTTACAGGAAAAGCAAATAAAAAGGGATTTGAGTGGAGGAAGATGATTTTTCCCAGAGCTATCCTACACTCATCGCATCAATTTGATATCTTCCGAGGAGAAAAGGAAAACTGGTCAACAACCATAGTACCAGCTTCACATTCAACAAACATGTATTTCCAGTGTTTTTGGTTTTATTAAGCTAAGAGTGCTTGATGAAGTATAGATACATGCTAAGATCATCTCCAACCTTACACCAAATTTTCCACCTCCAACCCAACATCAAATTCTACATCATTTGTGTGCGAATAGTGTTACACCAAACATCACACCAATTCACTTTATTGAATATTTTAATATTATTTTATTATACAAAAAATTTAGCAAATCCCAAACAAATAAGAAATAATATAACAATAATAGAGGAAAATATTCCTTTTTGGTATAAAATTTGGTGCAATTGGTTAGAGTTGATTTACACTAAAATAGTGCTGACACATTTAGTGTAAAATTTGGTGTTAAAGGCTGGAGATGCCCCAAGAGGAGAATTAGAAGTGAAAACAAGGTTCCCTCTCTTATCACCAACTTCTTGTTGCCAAGAATAGTTGAAGTATTTCACAAAGACTCGAAATAAGTAAGATAAGAAAATTTGATTTTACATATTTCTCCTTTTTCAGAAAAGGGTAAGTACATATTTTGAACTCTTATTGACTCCTAACCTAGACATTTTATGCCAAAAGTTTCTTGATAAGTCTAAGCTACTAGCTATGACATTCATCCTGAATTGCCCTTTGTCATTCTTCCCAACTTGAATCCAGCCAAAGAAGTGGCAGGAGTACCACACTTCAATTTTCTTAAATGGTGTCAAAAGAATATAAAGAAAAGGTAATGTTATGACAGAGCAATTAGCAACACTTTGTCAATCGGTAGCTGGGTATCCTGTCTATTTCATCAAATAAAAGATGTTATTCCTATGTTCGCAGTTGACAAAAATAAGAAACATAAAGATTAATGTCCTAAACAAGCTCATATAATGATATTTTGAAAGCACAAATGATTTATAGTTGATAGTGAAAGAAGTTTCAAGGAACTTACCCCACAAGCCAATGAAATATTGAACCATCAAAGCTTCCACTGACGAAATATTCTTCATGAAACGGATGCCAGGCCAGTGCTGTCACAGTTGCATGAATATAAACAGGCAATTAGCCAGTATCACAGACAGATGAAATTTGACCATGGAATCATGGTGGAGGAACAACACAATAAGTGGAACAAAACCAGTGTTTATTATCTGAATGAACAAAATAAAGAAGCATTAAAACTATTGTTGCACGACACAGATAGTAGAAAAGGCTGAAGTGATTAACTCTGAATTTTGTCATGAATAACAATTTAGCCTTTACCTCCATTTGTATTATTGACTTTTCATCAACATGATCTGAAATTTCTTTTTTGTAATAAAACCTTGGAGAAATTTACTGAATAACACTAGCATACTAACTGCAAATTTTCATCCAAGCCCATTTTTATTATCAGGTCATCCAAACCCATAACCTGGCTATTACATGACATGCTAATGTTGTGTGCATTGCATAAGATACAAATACACATACAGAAGAAGGTAAGTATTACATGTCACATCCTTCTGATGCCCCCTGAATGACTCAAGCTCCTTCATAGCCCGTATGTCATAAAGCTGAAATGAAAAAGCACGTTAAGAGGACAGAATACAAGCAATTGCACACAAATGTTTGACTTGACACAATAATCATCTACACTAGTTGCAGATACTCCTCCATTAGCATGTTGATTAAAACTCATATGTATATAAGCTTTGTTCTTCATTTCTAATCATATAAAAAACAAATACAGCAGCCAGAACCAGAGAAGTGGTAAGAAGCAATGCACTTGCAGAAAAGAAGCAGTTGTAACTTAATACCGAGCTAAAACTGCTATCATGTTGCTACCAACCCACTAATAAGAAATTTAGCAAGGCTTCTCAAACCCCACAGTTACAAATCTAAAAGCACCTGACTGAAAACCTAACAAAACTAGTACACGTTCCTAAAGCTTCAAAAACCTCAAATGTTTACATAAAAGAATTTGACCTGTCAAGAATTAATGAAGATTGCATAAACCTAGTTTTTGTTGGTTCTATAAAGAAAATGACATCTTTCCTCAAACAACAACAATCACACATCATACAATCTAATCAACAAAAAATTATAATAATTATTATCATTATTATTTTAAGGGAAAAGGGTCAAAAATACCCCTAAACTATTTGAAATGGAGCAGAAATACCCCTCCATTACGTTTTGGCTCAAAAATACCCCTCAATTAAATTTTTGGCTCAAAAATAACCCCCTCTCTAGCGGAAACAAAAAAGGATTAAAAATACCCCCGAACTATCAAAAATGGAGCAAAAATACCCCTTGGTAAGATTTTGATTCAAAAATACCTCTTCTTTAAAATTTTGCAAAAACAAATCCTCTCTAACGGAAATGACACCACGCATATTATGCGGATAAAAGGCGCCACATAATCAATCCACGTGAAACTCCATTTAGGAATCCAAGAAGTTTTCTTCTTCAATATTAGTTTCGAGACTAGCCTTTTCATGTCAAAAAAGATTATTATTTCACTTGCAAATGTCTCAAAAAGTTAATTTTTGAATGATAACATTGATTCAGTTAATTTTTGAATGATAACATTGATTCAGTTAATTTTTGAATGATAACATTGATTCATCTTCTTCAATTAGTTTCTCAAGTTCAATAGGATCCAATTCTTCAAATTTTTTGAACCTACGAAACTTGTGTAGAAATTGTTGTGCTCATGTTAGCAAGGTAACACGATTAATATAAGTCATCATTTTCAAGAGATAATTCATTTGAAACTATAAATAAAAACTTTTTTAAAAAATATATATAGTAAGAATCTAGACTACGAGTCCAAAGCCTGACAAAAATTGATTTGAAGATGGGTTAAGGTTGAATTTTTAATGAAAAAGGAATATTTTAAATAATAACTTTAAAATTTTAACGGAGGGATATTTTTTAGTCGAAAACTAACGAAGGGTATTTTTGCTCCATTTCTAATAGTTAAGGGGTATTTTTGGCCCTTTTTTCATTTCTGTTAGGACGGGGTATTTTTTAGCCAGAAATTTAACGGAGAGGTATTTTCGAGACAAAAATATAACGGAGGGGTATTTTTGAACCAAAACGTGACGGAGGGGTATATCTGCTCTATTTCAAATAGTTTGAAGGTATTTTTGACCCTTTTGCCTTATTTTAATGCACTTCAAACATGACACATCTTTTAATGCTTGGCACAAATTACACCTCCGACCATGTCATACAAACAGCAACAGGACAGAACAAATAATTGTTACACTTTTGTCAATTGCCATGCAAGTACAAATTAATGAACTTGTGAAACAAAGATCGGATCATTTGTCCATTAACAACCAATTTAAAACACACAAACACATGCAAAATTGAAAAAAGGAGTTGTGGGCTCTAGGAGACGTATGACATGGAACAGCTTACCTTGATAATTTGATCCTTGGAAGCAGTAAGGACCCAGTTACCGTTTTGATTCCACTTTACACAAAGAACAGTATTCTTATGTCCATGACTGCAAACAGCAAACAGCAAACAGCAAATGGAATCCATGTTATTGCTAAAAAAATTTATAACTTATCAAATAGTA
The DNA here is from genome assembly GCA_038996855.1 of Solanum aculeatissimum. Lineage (NCBI taxonomy): Eukaryota > Viridiplantae > Streptophyta > Magnoliopsida > Solanales > Solanaceae > Solanum > Solanum aculeatissimum. The sequence goes on from JBCEWC010000235.1 coordinate 37,606, forward strand.
AAATCTTAAGTTCATAGAAGTAATAACATTTCAGTTTTAGAAAGCAGTTTTTGACTGACAATGACGAAAGCTCTTTCCCTGACTTGGCATCCCAAAGTTTAACAAGATTATCTTTTCCACCTGCAGGCAGGAAAAAAGCAACGTATCGAAGAGTGAATCTAACTACTCAAAACATTTCGTCAATAAAAAAACTAACCAAAACATTTCTTTTTTTTTATAAGGCTAACCAAAACATTTCCATGAAAAGAAGAGAAGAAGAAAGCACACACCTGAGACTAGTAGAGACTTTGTAGGGTGCCAATCAACACTCTTCACATCCCAACCATGACCTGCCTGAGTTCAAGTGACATAAGGAACTATTCTAAGGTCACCTCATGCTCAAGTTAACTGGTACATTAATAAGTGTTGATTCAGAACTGAAGAGCTATTGCCTATGAAATTTTTTGAACAACTTTTTCATTTCATAGTAAACAGCTGCTGGAAATACATCTAAACATGTCATAACAATCATAGCAGCAACAAGTAATGGAAGGCAAAGTGTCATCTGACGGGTAAGAGCAAACAGTGTGCATATTATTCAGAAAACCAAAAAAAATCACCTTAACATAGGATCACAGGTATGCAGTCAAACCATGACTAATTTCACTTGAATCAACAAGCTTCTATAGTAACTAGTCTAAGGAACATTACCAGATAACGAGCGCTCTTCTTGGCACCTGGCGAAATCCCATACTTTAACGGTAGTGTCATCAGAGCAGGAGCAGAATTTTAAATCTGTACTACAGAAGCTGTTCAAATTCAAGCATAAGTCTCAGTAACCAACTAACATTTTTTTCCTGAGAATGGAAGCCAACTGACATTTCAATCGTGCATACCCTAAAAATATATTTAATGATGCAAATGTGCTGATAGCGCCTAGCGGAAACCAAAAAGTGAATAAAACCCAAAAAATACATAAAACTCTAAAAACCAAGTCAGATCATTAAGAATAGTTACCTCAATTCCCGTATTGATTCTTTATGTGCATTCTTATTGGCTTTGACATTATTCATATTGGTTTGCCAATACCTGTCACGCAATACAGACATGAATTTACAAAAAAGAAAGAAAAAGACAATGTGAACTGCAGATTGTTCCTAAATTTTATTTACTTTATTGTGCCCCCATCATCACCAGTGACCATCCAGTTATCATTGTGGCTCCATACCATTGACCTGACTGCTTGATCATGAGCCTGCATATGAAAAACATTACATTGTCCATCTAATTTGTGTATCATGTACTAAGATCTCAAATTCAAAACCCCAAATTCATACCTGAAGTATCATTTCAAAGTTAAACGATTGCCCATTCCATAGTGTGAATTCACCACTTTGAGATCCAGTAATAAGGCGCCGCCCACTAGGAGTCCACTTCACGCAATTCAAGAGAGCAGGTTTGAATAACAGAACAGATATGTAAAGATAAGATACACAAAGGATGTGACACAACCAAGAGAGAGACCGAAAAAACTTTTAGCTCTCTGTCCTGTGGCATAACGCAAGCTGGATCCCCTTTACTTCTTTTATCAATTATTAGAGTGACAATGACATAAGAGAGACCCAAGAGGCTATAATATTTCAAACTACAATATCTGACAAGATAACTCCTTCCATGTCATCTTTTATTAGTTTACTTCCAAAAGAGTAGCTTGTCAGAAAAAAACTGAACACAGATCTACCAGGAAAAAACTAGTACTACTCAGAGAAACGCAACCTTCATGAATATTTTAGACACTCAGATCTGTTGCATTTAAATGCGTTTTTATTTTGTGTGATCAGTAGAAAGAACTAATCCCTATAAGTTAATTTGACTTATATGTTATATTAGTCGTGGAGCAACAGTGTATTACAGTAGTGCTGGAAAAGCTAGTTTGACAGAAAAATATTTACCTCAAATTTAAACAACTTCGAACTCTTGACAGTTGTATAGAAATGGAATAGTGTCAACCATTTTGGGATGTCATGAAAAGGAGAAAGTGTCACATAAACCGGGACAGGGGAGTATTAAATAGATGCAAGCTCAAGGGCACATGTACAAAGATGCATGTGTGCTTCTGGACACAGTAGTTCAATTGCGTATGAACACAAAACCAAAGATACACACAACTAAAGAACAAACAAAAACATAGAAAACCAAGAAAAATTCTTCAACTCACCACAACACAATTGATTGAACAACGGTTTTTATTTAGAGATGTATGAACAAATTTAGCAGCAAAACTTGTGGATGGATTATCCAAATAGGCAACTGCTGGCAATATCTGCACCCATGAACAAGCAAAAAATCCGGATCAAATGTTGACTTTAAAGGAATAAGATCAGAAGAAGATATAATCTTGCTTTTTAAATTTCTTATATAACAACATTGTCTGAGGCTCTGGGCCAGGTTACACATGCTGTAGAATCATTAGCATTTAGTTTGCTGGTTTCAGGACAACATATTTTAATAGTATGTTTAGTTGTGGGGAAGACTTCAATTCCAAACATGTTAGTTTTGTACTTTTTTGGAAATCTATGTTACAAAATTTACAATTAATTTACCTTATCAAAAACAAAAAAAAAATTACAATTAATTCATCCATTAGGTGGTTCTATAATGTTCCTGGAGTCTATAACTGGCTTTGCATGCAGGTAAAATTGAACTATTATCACCTTCTGGGACTACAGGTATGTTTAGTTTTACTTTCCTCAAGATTGCCGAGGGTCTATCACAATTCAGAAACAACCGCTCAACCTCCCCGAAGTAGGAGCAAGGTCTGCTTACACTTCTACCCTGCCAAGACTCAACATTGTGGGATTCACCGGGTATATTGTTGGTTGTAAGCTTTGCTTAGATAAGGATATAGCTCTACAAAGACATGCTATTCTCATGGCACACGCTCCATTGTTTGAAAATCTGTGGTTGTGCGTACAGAACGAAGCTTTTGAATAACTTTAAAAAAAGAAGATTGAAACCTACAGGACTTCAGCCAATATTTTGTCTCTTACTACTTTAATGGCGGTTCGGGGTAGCTTCGGGGGTTGTATTTTGCACAAACTAAGAACTGAAGGAAATATATAAATTTTCGGGGATTTTCTCTTTTCATCTCACCCAGGATAAGCTTGTCAGATCTTACAAGTAATGAAAGATTAAAAAAAAAGTATGACAATGAAAAATAATTGAATTTTGTAGAATCAAAGACCAATACATAGGTGGAGCAAACTCACGTCAACTGCTGCTGCCGGGCTAGGTTGTAACACTGTCCTATCCCTTGAATCGCGCTGCCACATGCGGATCTGCAGAAAAGTGATGGTTCAACTTTGGACCAAAATAACCTTAAATGTTAAAGAATGTTATGAGTACCATTGCCAAGTTGACAAGCCCACAAAAAAGAAGAAACCTTGAAGTTGCTAATGGACAAAACAATCAAGACGACTTTGGTTACTTGATCTCAGTTTTCTTCCTTCTCTTGAGAAGAAAAAAGGGTTTAGAAGAACCTCTCTTCCTCTTTTTATTTCTGCTCACTTTTTCTCTATTCTTAACATAAAAGGCCTCATTGCCTAGAGTTATTGCAACAAAAAGTGTAGTGACTATACGTATACCGACAGCAATACAACTCATATGGGTGCTAGCTACTGGAAACAAAAAGCACGTTTTTGGTTCTTGTGGAACTGGATTGAGCAGGATCACCTTCTGGAAAGATAATCGGAGCTTTAAGCCTTTAACAACATTCCTGGAGAGTATACTTACTGCTACTTGACAGCTAGCACTAATGACCCAGTGTACAGGTTATATTTACTGCGACTTGAGACCAGTATTTCTACTAGAACAATTAGAAGATCAATGTATGGTAAGTATTGTAGTCCTACATATCTTTCTTTGTAATTAACAACTGCCTGAGTTCCATGGAACTAAACACTGAGGCACTTAGTACCTTAGAATCACTGTGATACCATCAATGTAAAATGGGATGGCTATTGTGTCTGTAAGGCCCAACATATCCAATATGAGTGTCACATAAATATCAGTGTTCAGATAGATGTGCCATCATACAAGATGATCATTGTTCAACAGAAAGTGCAATATAGGATGAAAAATACGAGGTCATATGCGATTGCTTGACATGTTCTATGTAAATCTCAAAGTGCATCACCCCGAAGGAGTTAAAATAGGATAAGTATACCTAAAATCCACAATCTCTTGGAATCAACAATGTTATAAGAACATAACACAATGAAAGAAAATGATTCAAATAGTCCATAGAGAGTAGAAAAGATTAAGGCTTGTGCTGTGGATGCGTGAAACCAATAAATTAAGTATTTAATTATATATTTACTAGCTTTCTTTATTATTCTAGAAGAGAATTTATGTTTCACAGCTTCATAAGGATTAGGATTAGTTATAGTTATTAGTTTGACTTAGGTTTCCTACTACCTATAGTTATTAGTTTAGATTAGGATTTAGGTTTCCTACTTTCATAAGGATTAAACTTCCTATTTGTAATTAGACTCCTATTTAAAGGAGTTTTTGAGGAATAAATCAGTAAGTCATATTTTATCAAAAAGCAAGAGATCAGAGTTCTCTCTTCCATTGAATTCTAAGGTTTCAGTCTCCCTTCAACGAGCTGAATTTTATGTACGAAAAGAGGCCGATCTAGGAATTCGGACAAAGGCAAGGGAAAGTTGAAGTCAATTGATTTAGATTTTCTTGTTCATCGTCCAGTGACTCGATCCTTCTCTATAATCCTAACAATTTGGTATCAGAGCCTGACACAATGGGCGATGAGATCAATTCTAGGTTTCAAGAGGAACGTGCAATTACAGAAACACTGATGGACTACAACATCTCGGCGAAAGAATTGTCCAAGTCATTCAAGAACAACTTTCTAGTTTAGGAATGGGCTCCACAAAACCAGTAGTCCACGGGACTGAATCCAGCAGTGCCCAAACAACAGGTAGATCAACAAATCCTACTACTAGACGCAATATGTTGCCTATTCAACTGGTTGATCAGACTTATCTAACTAATGGCAATTCTCATTCAACAAAACCAAGGTATGCAAGGACGGATTTTCCTACTTATAAAGGCACCAACGACCCATTAATTTGGGCACAAGGTTGTGAGCAATTTTTTGAAAATCAAAATACAGCAAATGCGGAAAAGGTTGGAGTGGTTGGGTTTCACCTATTGGGAGAAGCACAATTATGGTAGTATCAACTTAAACGAGCGAAGGGCCCAATGAGTTGGGAAGACTTTCAGAAACATTGTTTCCAGCGATTAGCACCTCCTGAAAGTAGCAACCTAGTGGGTGAATTGGTCAAACTTCGACAAACTAGTACAGTTCAAATTTATCAACGTCAATTTCAAGAAAAGTTGGCTAGGGTTGATGAGCTTATTCCAGAACACTTGCACGTGGGAATATTTATGGCAGGGTTGAATGACTCAATCAAATTGGACGTGCAATTGCTCAAACCACCTGACTTATCGACGGCTATGAGTGTAGCTAGGGCTTTAGAACAAAAGCAACAACTGCAAAAAGTAAGTAGTGGTCACGAAGGAGCACGGCAGCAATCTCAAATAAGTCTTGGCAGCACGACAAACTCAACAATACTTGCTGCTAGTTTAATCAGTTCAATTACCTCGGCTAATGCCCAGTCCAGCAATCAAATCCCTTTTGTCAAGCGATTAACTTGCACAGAAATGGAAGATAGAAGAGCTAAGGCATTATGTTATAATTGTGACGAACAATATTCAACCACTCACCAGTGCAAACAACTTTTCTATCTAGAATAGAATGATTTAGCTGACAACACTGTACCAGAAGTTCTCGATGATTGCCATGAAATTTGAGCTTGAGGACAAGCTCTTTCAACCTGAGGGGGGTTAATTTTGTGGATGCATGAAACCAATAAATTAAGCATTTAATTATATATTTAGTAGCTTTATTTATTATTCTAGAAGAGAATTTATGTTTCATAGCTTCATAAGGATTAGGAATAGTTATAGTTATTAGTTTGACTTAGGTTTCCTACTAGCTATAGTTATTAGCTTGGAATAGGATTTAGGTTTCCTACTTTCATAAGGATTAAGTGTAATTAGAATCCTATTTAAAGGGGATTTTGAGGAATAAATCAGTAAGTCATATTTTAACAAAAAGCAATAGATCATAATTCTCTCTTCCATTGAATTCTAAGGTTTCAGTCTCCCTTCAATAAGCTGAATTCTATATACAAAAATAGGCCGATCTAGGAATTCGAACAAAGGCAAGGGAAAGTTGAAGTCAATTGATTTAGATTTTCATGTTCATCGTCCAGTGACTCGATCCTTCTCTAAAAATCCTAACAACTTGGTCAAAATAGTTAGACGTGCATTAAATGTAGGTTTGCATTATGTCTTTTTAGTATGGTAGAGACTTATATGTCAGCATATGGATAAATGTGAGATTTAAAGCAGTCAATACCAGGACTACAACTTAGTATATCCTTACAGTTACATTAAAGGAGATAATAGAAAATATTTTTCTAGTCTAATAAGAAACTTGAAAATCAGTGCAGGAATAAGTGTGAGATTCAAGACCCTCTAGTTTTTAAAAACCCTAATTAGCCTTAAAATACAAAATGTTTATTATCGGAATGAAATATACCAAATAAAAAGGAATGGATATAGAGGATTCTTTTTTAAACTAAGGAGATACTTCTTATAATTGATGCTAACTAAATTGGAATTGAATACAGTTGATTGACTGAAATACAGGGTCAAGGGGGGATTTAGCTTGAGATTAAAAGCCAAAATTTAACTGTCAATTCTAATGGAGGGCTGAGTTGTGTTAGCAGACCATTTAAGAGAGTAAAGACCCAAGTTTCTCCTGTGTGTAACAATAGTAGGGGAAAAAAGGGCATCAAGAACTAAGAACTGATGCCCTGTGATATAGTAGGTTAGTAGAGGTAGTTGTATTTGTATCTAATGCATTGTTATTGTCCGTCATTTATTTTGTTACTTTTGTTGTCTTTATGATTTGTCATTTGCTTTCCACTCTAGTTGTTCTGTTTCATATCTAGTATTTTCTACTTTTGGAATGATATTTTTGAGATGAGGGTCTTTCGAAAACAGCCTCTCTATCTCTATGAGGTAGTGGCAAGGTCTGCATACATTTTACCCTCCCCAGACCCCACTAGTGGAATTTTATTGGGTATGTTGTTGTTGTTGTAAGAACTAGTGCCCCGGTGCATTTAAAAAAAATCAAAAAAGAAAACAAATGATGTACGTGGACAAAAGAACAATGTCATCCAAACTATCCATAGGAGGGCTTTTTATATTTGACTGCACCAAACTTTGTAAAAGGATTTCCATAATATTGGTGAAAATGTTGTGGCATGCAGATGAATAAACACTTACAAAACTGTTCTTCAATGCTTATTTGACACATTAATTGCAAACTATACACATATTTCAAGGCAGGGAATAGGCTAAAATTGAGTAAAAGCAATCTTGCTATTTTTCCCTAATGGTGGCAGGACAACAGCTCGTGGTTTTAAACCCTTGAAAGTAAGAAAAGAGGAAGATGAACCCAGACTTGCCATAATTTTTCTTTGTGATGACAGGATAAAAGCTCATGATTCTAACACCTTGCTGATCTATATAGTAGTAACATATAGAACATTTACAGCAAGACATTGCATAACTAGGTCTCTGAGTAAATGGGCACACTCAACAGTTATTACCTGCATATATCTTACAACTGTACTAGTGTAATCAACTGCTCTTCTCTGGCCAATTTTTCTCATTCTTTTTGCAGCAAAACTGTCGGCATGAGCTGCAAATACAAGGAAAAGAATAAAACGTTGGCAGACATCATAATTAGATCCAGTAAATGATTATGAAAATAAAAAATAGGTGAAGTGAATCATGTATCATCAAAGCAACTTGAGGTCCCTAAGAACAGGGGTAAGGTTCATTCTCTCTTCAACTTTATGGACCTAAACCTACCCAAGCAATAAGAAATGGTAGGTTCTATGAAAATTTGACAACTTTATCAGTCATTTTGTGGGTAAGATAAGAAGAGGCAATCAATTCTTGCTGTCAGACAGATAACAAAAAACAGAGAAGTGATGAGGAAATTGCCTATCACCTTTCTTGTTGCTTCAACATTCTTTCATCTTGCTTCCTCTTATAAAATGAATGAAAATAATACATGGGTAATAATAGTTCAACATGAATATTGAGTTGAAAATCTTCTTTTTTCCTCCAAGTAGATAGAAACTATATGAAATAATGACTAAAGAGGTCCTTCCCAAAGAACACAAAATTGTATGCTCAAATGACTCCTCTCCAGACTGCAGTTTCAACTAATATTTTCTCTCCCCTGTTCCCATTAAAATTACAGTCAGTTTACAATTTTCAATATCAACACATATTTTTTCAGATTAATGAATTACGCAACAGCAGTTTAATACTCAACTCAAAAAAATAAAATAGAAGAAGTAGAAGGAGAAAGTTGTAGCTTCCTTAAAACAACATAATTTGATAACAACTAGATTTTTTATATTTCCTACCAACAGCATGCTCTGCTGAATCAATAAAAAATGAGAAGTAAAAGAGTAGATAAAACATCAGTAAACAACACATACCGTCATAAGAAGGATGAGGAGTAGGTCCAGGTGGCGGAGTATTAAGAGTAGTGGAGGATGCAGATGGCTGCCGCATCATGGGAGGTGGACCTGGTGGAGGTTGTGGACCCCTTGGAAACTCTCCAAAATGTGGAGGGTGTTGTTGCTGGTGTTGTGGCTGATGTTGTTGCTGGAATTGTTGCTGTGGTAGTGACGGGTGCTGGTGCTGGTGCTGCTGGGGCTGATGAGGATCACCACTCGCCATCATAGTTGCAGATCCAAGATTTCAACTTTATGGATTCAAAATTCAGAGTTCTAGGACAATGACTTTGAGTTAATATACAATAATAATCAGACTATTGATATTCAATACATATTTGAAAAAGTTAACGACTACCTAAACACAAATTTGTCAAAATATAAACATCACCATTACAATTAGCCCATTGAATATGTTATGTTTCAAAAATAAACAATAATTACATTCATTAGGCACACATGCAAACACAATAACCTTTGATTTTTCTTCAAACACTGAATGGCTAACTATGCAAAATACCTAACAGAGAGCTTGCATTCCATATCCAAATTGAGGGAGCTCCAAGAAAGCACCCAGAAAATTCATTTCAACAACACACACTGGACTTGAAGGACTAGAGGAGCTTTCAAGGAGAGTAGTACTGTAATAGCATGTAAAATATACCTCTGAATAATGATAAATGGGAAAACACGGATTTACATTCTAAATTTCTCGTTTTCAATATGAACACACAAAAAAAAAATGAGAACCACTAAAAGAAAACCCTGGAATCAATTCGCATAACAATGACAGTCTGAAATTTTAAAAATAATTTGTCAACCTAAATTCTTAGAATATAGTGCGACACAAATATAAGAGGCAAACAGAAAAAGAAAACAAAAGTAGCTGGTGTACCAGTTACAGAACGTCAACGAACTCGGAACTCCGGTAACAAGGCCCGTCAGCTAGTGCTGCGATGGCTGGCTGCAAGAAGTAAAGGGGGTTTAGGGTTTATAAGCCAAGAGTGAAAGAGAGAAGAGACGGAGGAACAAACAATGAAAAATCTTCGCCGGTCAGAGCAATGGCGAGGGGACTGCGATGTATTCGCCGGAGAGAAAAACGAAGGGTGTTGTAGCAGTGGATAGGTTTGGGAGTTCAGTGTGGGCTCACTTTGGAGTCCGTTTTCCTGTAAATGGAGATTTGGACATTGGAAGGTGAAGTGAAAATCCTCAAGGCCCAATGTCAAAAATTTCCTAAAAATTATATGGAATATTATTTTTTTTAGGGTATTTTTTTTATTACAATATATAACATATTTTATTATTAATTTTTTCTTCTTCTTTTTTTTCCTTTCTCCGTTTTTCTTTTTCTTTCTCTTTTTTTTCTTTGTTGGGCATGCACGTTCTTATTTTTTTTTAAATTTTCATTTTCTCTTTTTTTTCTCCTTTCTTATTTAATTTATCATCTTTAATATTATACATTGTTATAAATTTTATTATTATTATTTTAATAAATATAATACATTTTCTAATAATATAAAATTAATTAAATTATACTGAAATATTTAAAATTCATACATAATACTTATAATATGTATTATTTACTGAATTTAAAAGGTATTATAGTTATTTATTATTATTTTCTCTCATTAATGATGTTAAAATAATTATTATATTAAAAATATATTACTTATATTCTCCACGTGCATTAAAAAATGTCTATGATACACATAAAGTATCAGATTCAAAATGTATTACAATTGTAGTTTTGCTCATTTATTTTTATTAATGGTGTCAAAAAATATTATATCTTAATTTTAAATATTTAAACACCATTTAAATTAATTTATATGTTAATATATTAAAATTGTGTCGGTGCATTATTTATGTATTTACATAAAATAAATCTTTTAATTTAAAGAATAGTAAGAACATTATTTGTGTAATATTCAATCTAAAATTAAATTTTAAATTAAAATAATTAAATAATATTTTTAAAAGAAAGAGAGAGAGAGAAAGAGAAATGAACTCTTTCTCTTTCTCCTTCTTTTTGCTATTTTTGTAACAAAAGTATAATTATATTTGGTAACACTTAAAATTATGCTAAAACTCATAATTTAGGTTAAATAATATATTATTTATGTAAAATCTTCAATATTCTCTATCATATAAAAAAATGTATAAATTTTAAAAATCTCATACTTTAAAGGACAAATTTCATTTTGTTCCTACCATTTTCAATATTACAAAAAATCCTTTAAAATTGTCTCATTCAGGATACATAGTCATCACCCGATTGATTCATAAAAACATGATTGATTGGTTTTAAAAAGAAAAAAAATCAAAGATCAGTTAAGGAATCTCAAAATTAAGGGAATCAAATTGTCATGCAAATTCTCACCAAAAAATCAGGGAATCAAATTGTCATTCAAACTCTCATCCAAAAATCATAGAATCAAATTGTCTATCAAATTCTCACCCATAATATCGTAATTGACTTTTTTTCAATTCAGTTTTAAAATTTAAATTATATTACCAAAAACCTTCATCAACAAAAAATGCAGAAATAAAATTATTTTGAGAAACAAAAATAATTTTGTTTGTCAATCTCAAAAAGGCCATTGTTGCATAGTAGGAGATCAACGAGACGAGGAAAAAATTGAAATGTGATACATTATCGAAGAACAACATAAGAGTAAATACCAATGGTTATTCTCATCTTCCTTTCTTTCTTTCTTTTTTTTTGAATTTTTGGTCTTTGTTGAATTTACTCTTCTTCATCATTTGATTTTTATTTTGTATGAATTTAATCTTTCTTTTAGTATAGGTCTTGCACAATTAGAGATCCTTCTCAGTTCAATAAATTGAAGAAATTCCTCTTGTTCTTGATCCGAGGCCTTATTTTGACTACGAAGAGGAAAAGTTTTGTGCTTCATTACTCTTAGAATTTCATTGTATCAACTATAATTCAAAAAACTTCTTGTATCAAGTTTGATGTTATGAAAAATTGAAAAGGTTATTCGTTGAATCAAGTTCAACAACATAGTTTTTTACTTGGTTGTATCAAGTTTTATTGTTATATTTATGCCCTGTATCAAAAACAAATCATCTTATACTGTCATTTTCTTCAAATTCCTTTGTATTAATTTTTGTTATATCAAGTATATTTAAATGTTATCAAAAAATTTAATATCAAATTAACCGAGATATAAAAAATATAGTTGTTTCAAGTTATCTTATATGTAAATTTTCACGTATCAAGGGAGAGAAAAGGGAGTATACAACCTAAGTAACTACTTGCAAGTCAAAGTTATTATTACCCTTTTGAAGAATCCAGCACAGTTGTAGTTCTTCTCCCTTGCTTTGTGATACTTTTGAAATGTTATGCAATACAACGATCTTGTTTTTTTGAGGTCACTTATATACTTTGTAGATACGATCAAAACGTTAACTTAGTCTTTTGTTATTGTTTGTTAACCTTTTTCATCTGATACTAAATATGATTTTGTTTGTCTGAGAAAGAATTTTTGTAGCTCTTATGCAAAATAGGATCTTGTTTTGATGTTTTGTGAGAAAGTTGCAAGTTGCAAATTGTCTGTATCAATTTTCTTTCTAATTTCTTGTATCAAGTTGCAAACTTTCGAATTTTATTGTATCACATTCAACTTTACACTTCTAATTTTCTTGTATCGAGTTTGATTCTTATTCAAATTCAAAAATTCAAATTATACTCCAAAAAATACTTGATACCACCTAAATGATACGATAAAAAATATAAAAGATCATTTGATACATATATTTTAAAACATATACTTGATACGTGAAAATTTATATATTGAGCGTATAAAATTGAATTCAAAATTTGAATTTATTTTTCTGAAAGAATTCAATGAGTTTTTTTTAATAAAAAATAGGTTTATTGACATTAATTAGTTAGTTTATGGTTCAAAGTTTATTTCTCCTTTTTCTAAAGGAATCTGTTAGTCTTTTTTTTAAATGAGAAATAGGTTAATTGCATTAAATAACTTAATTTATAGAAGAGAGAGTAACACATTTTCACGATTCAGGCAATTAAAAATGTCATTCAAATTCTTTCCATTTTGATCCTAACTAATTTGTTTCACAAAATTCAAAAAAATCAAATTGTTCTCCTAAATCGATTTTGTGAAGAAAAAACAAAAAGAAGGTAAACTGACGATTCGTTCGTGAATCAAAATAGGAAATCAGAAGCAAATCTTGATACAATACTTGATTCTTTTTTTTTAAAAGCGATTGTAATTGATTATTTTAAAAAAAGTTTCAAAAATTTAAATTATACTCCAAAAATACTTGATACCAACCAAATGATACCTCAAAAAATATAAAAGATCATTTGATACATATATTTTAAAACACAAAACTTGGTACGTGAAGATTTACATATTGAGCGTATGACAATCAAATTCAAAATTTGAATTTGTTTTTCTGATGGAATCCAATGAGTTTTTTTTAATGAGAAATAGGTTTATTGACATTAATTAACTTAATTTGTGGTTTAAAATTTATCTCTCATTTTTTCTGAAGGAATATGTTAGATTTTTTTATGGGGAATAAGTTGATTGCATTAAATAGCTTAATTTATACAAGCTAAGAGAAAGTGACTGCAATTAACATGTATCAACAGTAACTTGATATGTAAAAATTTACATATAAAATAATTTGAAACAACTATATTTTTTATACCCGGTTAATTAAGAATCTTGATATAATAATAATTTATGACATTTAAAGATACTTGATACAATGAAAATTGACAAAAAAATTTTTGCAGAAAATGAAAGTAGAAGATGAAAAAATAAATAAATATTGATTTGATACAAGACATACATACAACAATAAAACTTTGATACAATCAAGTTAAAACTATGTTGTTGAACTTGATACAACGAAATAACTTTTTTAATTTTCATAACATCCAACTTGATAAAAGAAGTTTTTTGAATTATAGTTGATACAATGAAATTCCAAGAGTAATGAAACTCGAAAATCTCTCTTCGTAGTCAAAATCACGCCTCGAATTAAGAAAAAGAGGAATTTCTTTGATTTATGACACTTTCTGCATTTGAACATTCATCTTCAACTCAATGAGAACGAGTAACTTCGTCAACTTGTGGAGATATATTTGAGATACTAACTGTGTTTGAACATTATTATCAGACTGGGGAGAATCTCTATTGTGTGAGACCTATACTAAAGGAAGGATTAAAATTTATACAAACACAAGAATCAAATGATGAAGAAGAACAAATTCAACAAGGACCAATAATTCAAAAAAAAGAAGAAAAGAAGATGAGAATGACAATTTGTTCAATGATCTTAAGGTTCAAAAAAGGAGAGAAAATTTTGAAAAGAAAAGAAATAATTATGTGAAAATTAATTATTTATGGATACTTGACTAATACATAGTGATTGACAACTAATTGGACTCTAAAACTGAAAATTCAAAATAACTGTAATAATAGGCTAGTAAAAAATAGAGTGAGAAAGTTAATGTTAAGTATCAAATAAGAGAAGAAAGAATGTAAAAAATGAGAATTTTGTAACTTTTTTAAATGGTAGAAATTTTTTGAGATGATGATAAGATAAGTTATGTATTTATGTATTTTTTTCCTAAAAAAGATTACAAAAATCCCGCATTTTTACATTTTCTCTCTTAAATTTAGATACTTAGAATCAACCAAATAAATTCTCCCTCTCACGTTTTTTTTTACTATTATTATGCCTAATTTCTAGCAACAGATGTCTAATCAGTGTCAACCACTGATCAGTTAATAATTCATCAAAATTAATTGCAAATTCAAATTTGAGCAATTTTTTTGATACTTTTCCGTATATCAAAGAGGTTGTCTTCTTCGCCTTTCATTCTTTGAACGATTTTTCCCCTTTTTCCATTAGTATCGTGAACTATTCTAATGGTTGCCTAACCAATATTTAGTCTTGGTATTATATAAGAAGTTCACGACAGTGATAACTTTCAACCAACGCATGTAGACCCAATAATCGAGGTTCAAGGAGACGCCATGGTAGACGATTTGTCAGTAGAAACTGAAGTCATGAAGAAAACATACTTAAGTTCAAAATCTTCAGTCCCTAAATCATATGCACAAAAAAAAAAAGTTGAACCCATTACCACCCGCCCTCCTTTACCAAAGGTGTATTTTTTTAACCTAAATTGGTACTTTTCATTTATTATTCTAAATTCATCGTTAATGATTTGATTTGACTGGAAATTTATTGAATTGATACATAATTCTATGTTAATGTAATTGATAATCCACAAAATTAGGCGTATCAATGTTTGTGAATGCGTTTTTTATACATATAATCACAAGTCCGTTGTTGATATTATTCCTAGGGTTTAGGTATTTTGGGGATTGCTAATTTTCCAAGTGTCAAATTTATGTAATGTTCTTAACTTAAGCATATTGACAATCTAAAAGAAAACCTTTTAAACCAAATATCAAGTATCTTTTTGAAGCACACACAATCAAGTAACAAACAACACCAGGAAATACCTAATTTAAAGTATTTAGTTTATGCAACTATAAAACTTTAACACTGTACATAATTAAAGTATTATTTATATACCTGAAGTACAATATTATAAGTATCAAGTATAATCAACTAAAAGCATATAAATGCATGTATCAATTATATACATGAAGTACATTAATTCAAGTATCAAGTATAGTCAATTAAAAACAACTCTTCTTATTTAGGTATCAGACACATACAAATATCATTTCAATTATATCATAACTGCTACATACTAACTTAACAAACAAATAGTTTACATTAAATATAAAGTATTAAGTATTAAGTATCTTTTTGAATCATACACAATTAAGTATCAAACAACACCAACAAGTACCTAATTTCAAGTATCTAGTTTATGCAAGAATAAATCTTTACACTGGACATAATTCAAGTATTATTTATATACCTGAAGTACATATTTAAAGTATCCGATATAATCAACTAAAAGCATATAAATGCAAGTATCAATTATATACATGAAGTACATTAATTCAAGCATCAACTAAAGCCAATTTAAAATAACTTTTCTTGTTTAGGTAAACACATACAAGTATCATTTCAATTATATCACAACTGTTACATACTAACTTAACAAACAAATAGTTTACATTGAATGTTTATCACATAAATGTTACACTACTTTTTACCATAATAGTATCATTTTTATTTTATTGTATTATTTTTTATTAGATCTTCTATCAAATTAGTTAATATTAAGATTTTTCACTCCACATCACAGGGAATCAACTATGTTGTAAAACATGCTCTTAATCACAATCTAAAGTTTGGTGCAACATATAACCCAACATTTGTCGATGTTATTATGCTGTCAATCGGGGATGAAGGGTTAGAACGATTTCGTGAGACTATCGTTGGTCCTTACTTGAGGATATCTCAGTGTAATTACCAAGGTCACATTGTTAAATGTTTGATGATGCTTGAGCTGAAGCATAACAACACGAACGAGTTATTGATCTGCCATGCCAAGGAAAATACACTTTGCTATACTATCATAGATTTTGCAATTATTATGTAGTTGAAATGTATTGGCAATGTTGATGAGTTTTGGTATTCGGATCCAACCCCTAGTAGGATGATTGCAAAATACTTTTCTGGTGCATGTTCAAGAGTACCAAAATGACTTCTGGTCCAACGTTTCTTAATAGGTGAATGAGATAATATGAAAGAGGCAGTCCAGATGACTGTTTTATATTTTCTACACTCGTTTATTTTTTTCACAAACATCTGATTCACCCATTCCAGCTGAAGATTTTTGAAGGGTTGAAGATGACAACTATGTACAATTTTCATGGGGACAAGTTGTCTTTGGTAAATTGATTAACAGTTTTAGACAGGCGTTACATTATCCAAACAACTTTATCAATGTCTAGCATGTCAAACGCGCTGAACACATGAATCTATGAGTGTGCTTCTAAAGTCTCAACTGATGTAGTTGTTAGTGCTGAAAAACACATTCCTAGAATACCAATTTGGCATGTAGTTGATGTAAGGCCAAAATATAATTATTTCATGTCTACCATATTCAGTCAGGTATTAAGTATTTTTTATACATATTTTTACAATTTGATAGTTTACTTGAAGTCTCATATTATTTTAAATTGACTGCTCTAATATAGTTCTAACTATTGAAGAACTGACAATATTGAATTTGTCAGCCATCACTGATCTACTAGCCAATGAACCATCTTCGTGTGGTATTCGAAGTGCATCGTCCTGTTAGCACAGTAATGTGCAAATTCGAGAGCCTACTGGGTTCAAGGATTTCTCCTCCGAACCACCTGTTCATTTGTTGTGAAGGTCTAAGTGCCTTGAGTCTACATCATCTCCACCTAAACCAAAAAAGTGAAAGACAGTGCACGTTCAGAAAATCATTTCAACTGCATCTTTCAAGCCCAAGAAATTAGTGCACTTTTCTGAAAGTTCGAAAAAAATATCGACACAAGCCAAGCCAGTTGATGCTCCTCAGTCTTCATCATCTCATTCCAAAGGCAGTTCTGCTAAAGGCATAAAGCAAGTTAAAAAATTTATCAAGAAATATATAAGTATCAATGTGTGTTGATTTTCATTAATTATTTGATACCTACTTATTACACTATGTATTGAGTCATTTGATACTTAATCATGTTTTTACTTTACAAGGTCAATAGTAGATATAATGCCCTAAAATCTTTGATAAATTCAAAGATAATGAGATATTGAAAGCTATCAGGGTGTCACCTTATACTGATGATGCCGATGTTCACAATCAAAAAAATATTCATGAGCAAATCACAGAGGTATCAATTTTTTTCTTGAAAAAATACATGATACATGTACTTTTAAGTAGCACTCTTCACGTCACAAACATGTCAATTGATAAGGTATCTGTTAATATTAAAGAAGTATAATGAACTTGATTCAAATAGATATAGGTGATACTTCATTGAAGTTTTATGTTTATAATTGTCATGCATCGATAAGGTATCAAATCTTAAATATACATGTATCAGTTAATATATTCAATGCAATATAGTATCAAATTGTATTGTTGACTATTCCATAATATTTTTTTATTTCATTATATTTCTATGTAGGATGTTGCTAGACCATCTTTTTTGGACATGCATAATCAACCTGTTCAAGGGGGTCATGATTCTTCTTTTGTCAACGTTGATCACATTTGCGAATCAAAATACACCTAATGTCATGGAAGTCACCACTGATGATATTAATGTTGTTGAACATGAAAGTGATGACTTAGTGAGCCATATAATTGAGGATGCACCTCCATCAAATGTCAATGAAAACACAACAGATGACATCTCTATTACAATTGTTACCAGAGTTAGGGAAAAAAATATCACTTATCGAGATACTGAGATATATTTAAATAATATTATCTATCTTAATCCAAGTATCATCTTAAAACATTTCATGCACCCATTTTACTTTCAATCATTTGTATCAATATTGAACCCTTCTGAATCCGAGAATGTCACAACTGATCCGGTGGATGAAAATATTTCTTTTCAGAGAGGCATTCCTAGTACAAACAAGGTGCCAAAATAACAAATTCTCTAGCAAATTGCATCTTTGCGTAAATCTACCTCACTAGCTACTTCTTTTTTTAGGCTAGTCCATCAGTTGAATCAACGAAAGATCCCAAAAAGTAGTCGGACAATCAAGGTGTTTCTGATTCAGCACATTCAGAAAATGCATGGAAGGATAATCACCCATTAAAGAATGTCATATCGGCAAGCCAACTTAATATATACTTCATTAAATATTAGATTATATTTAGCAGCGACTAATGTTTATTTGTCAAAATATACATGACTCATATGATAGTATGTCAATTTCGAAAGAAACGGATGAAGAAATTGAGGCAGTCTTGAATCAGCTACATGAACCCATAACAACAATAACATTAAAGTCGACCACTCAGAAAGAACTTTTTAATGACTTGTTTCTTCTTGGGGACAACCAGCTACCTACCACTCTTCCATGCAAAGACATTATTTTGCATGATTCATCAAAAACTCCAGCACAACGCAACAGGATGCCTTCAAGATTTTATCAGTCGTCATTCTTATCAAATTTTAGTTTAAGCAAAAAGGGGAAAGAGAAAATGTCCTAAAAGTATCGTCAGAAGTTCCCATTCGACAGATATGACATTTGCTATGAACCTCCTCTGGACCTAATCTTTGACTTTTGCAATTGAACTGAAAACGGTCTCCTGAAAACACATGTCAAGAAGTAAATCCCATAAAACTCCACATTAGAAAATCTTTCATGTTTAATTATAGTTTTAAATGTTTTTTCATATTGTCTAAGGAAATCGAACGAGGATCATTACAGATCTTGATGTTCATCGATTGGTACTTTAAAGATGAATTTTGTGGTGGCATGCTCTCAAGATAAGAATTGATTCTACAACATGTACCAAAAAAATAATTATTGGACTGATGAGGTCAATTTTTAATTAATTTGATACCTGTTTATCTGACATGATATGTATCATTAATTTTCATTTGTGTGCTGATACTTGAAATATATTAACACGATACCTGCAAACTATAATTGAACCATATTTGATATCTGAATGCTTTCATTCTCCTTCAAAACTCCAATATCACCAACCCCCAGATAATCCCTCCTGAAAATCAACACCTTGACCAATATGCTCAAAACTCGCCTATAATTCAAACCATACCTACTAAAGTCCCTATCCATATTCCCGTCCTCACTAAGCCCCAGATTTCATACACTATCTACTCCGAAATAGACCGATATGAGTAGAAGGAGAAGGAGTGGAGAGCCACAGAAGAATCGGTCAAGTTGAGTATAAAGGAGGAAATAGCAAAAATCATGAAACAATATCAGTATGCACCAGATGAGAGGACAATATCAGTATGCACCAGAAGGGTTCAAGGTTCCAAAGTTCGATATATATGAGAGGACAAGAAACCCCCTAGCCCATATGAGAGCTTACTGTGATCAACTAGTAGACATGGGTAGGAATGAAACATTATTGATGTGACTTTTCAGACGCAGTTTAGGCGGGAAGGCTTTTGAATGGTTCACCTCCCAAGACATAAATCAGTGGGCAGGATGGAATGTCATGGCGAAAGATTTTGTGGAAAGATTCGCTTCTAATGTCAAAGTTATCCCAGGCCGTTATTTTCTAGAAAAAATTAGGTAAAAGTTAACAGAAAGTTATCGCGAGTTTGCATATAGATGGAGAAAGGAGGCTACCAGAGTTCGGCCTCCCATGTCTGAAAAAGAGGTCGTTGAGATTTTTGGGTGTTCCCAAGATCCAGAATTCTATGAGAGATAGATACTGCTTATTGGAGAAAATTCACCGAGATAATCAAGATCGGGAAGCTATTGAGGATAGATTAAGAACGGGATAGATCACCTGTGTTTCAAGTTCAGTTGGCCCATCAGATTTGTTGAATAAGAAACGATAGGATGTCTCGTCTGTTTTGGGCTCACAAGACAGGAGGAAACCCCCAAACACCAGCTCCAGAAAATCTATATCCTCCCCAGATAATTTTCAACATCCTTCAAACTCACTTCCAGTTTACTATGCCCAACCAGGATACCCAGCTCCACCCCCAAATTATCAAATCTCTCTTCCTTAATATCACTCTCTCCAGTACCAAAATATCCACCCAAACTTTCAAAATCCGTTAACGAGTTTTTCAAACATCCAACCAATTTATCAAATTCCCCCTACCAACTATCCCACCCCAAACTACCAAGCTCCACAACCAAATTATCATGCCCCATCGCATCCAAGATTTCAAACTTCTACCCCTCCTCACCTAAATATCCCAAATTACCGCCAAGTACCCCCACTTTCACAAAATAACTATAATCCTCCCCATTTGAGCGCAGAAAAGAAATCTCCTCGTGTGTTTACTCCACTTGCAGAGAGTCGGACAAAACTGTTTGAGAGACTATTGGTTGTTAGTCTAATCCGTCCTATTCCTCCAAAGACAATGGACACGAGTTTTAAATTTTTTAGGGCTGATCAAACATGTGCTTTTCATTCTAACAGTGTCAGACACGACACTGAAAACTGTATAAATTTGAAGCACAAGATTCAAGACTTGATTGACAATGATACGGTTGTTCTTTAGACTGCCGCTCCCAATGTCAATAGTAATTCTCTAACTAATCATAGAGGAAAAATTGTCAGCATGATTTAGAGAGAAAAGATAGGAGCATGGTTAAAATGATAATCCCTTATGACACTGAAAGTCTGGAAAAAAATTTAGCATCCCTGTTCATCACTGAAAAGCTGAAGGTTATGATTTTATCACCAAGCCAGAAAGCTGATCAAGCACTAGCCAGACCAATACCTCATCTGGTTGTTATGGATGATATAGCTGAGCCATCAGGAATTCAAAAGGTGGATCCAGACGAACAAGTGTTGAACTAGTCATCAACTATGCTTTTGATTCCTCGCTTATCTTGGTAGTCATCTGTTTTAAAATAGGTAGCAGTCCGAAAGAGGCCCGAAACCCACCTTTGTGTCTATTTTTGCTACTGACTGCTTATGTTTTAAAATTTATCTGTACTGTTTTTAAAAGCCAGATTGACCCACGATCATGGCCAGAGTTTGCTTTTCTTTCGAGTTGAGTGAAAGTCTTCCTTTATTTTAAATATTTTTATTTACTATCCATTTTTGTCGTTTTGATTTTTTCTGTCTAACTATGTTTGCCTATGATTTCAGTAAAAATAATTTTAAATCTGTCAATGTCATATCATGTCACAAGCCGAATGAACAAAATGAGGTGAATACTGATGAAATGATTGAAGGGTATGATGAAGAGAGCATTATAATTCAGCCATTTGTCAAATTGAAACAACTCAGGCCAATTTGAAAATGTAAATCTGAGATAAGATAAAAATACCGGTGAAGTCAGAATAGGTATTAATTTTTGCAGAAAGAGCTCGCCAACTTGCTCAGAGAGTTCATTCATCTAATCATATGATGATGTGTCATGATCACAAAACAGATCAACTCAGATGCTGTCAAGAGATATTATGTTTGAAGGTTTAGAATTTTTCTATAGTTCTTTCCCTGTAATCACATTTTATTCTTGTACTTGTTTCAAACTTAATCCCCTTTGTAATGAACTACGTTTGACCTGAATTTTCAAGAATGAGATACGTAGGCGGTCTATGTCGGGCTCGATCATATCCTTATCCCTTTTTACTCTGAATAATGTTTGACCTGAATTCTTACGAATGAGATACGTAGGCAGCCTATGTCGGCTTCAGTCATTTTATTTATTTATTTTTATATTGTTCTTTCCCTCCCGAGAGGGGAACTACGTTTGACCTGATTTCTGTTTCAACGGGATACGTAGGCGTCACAACGGCGTGGTCATACTCCTACAAAGGAAACTGGGACAAAAGTTTTGAGAGGAACTTAAAAATTCTCAACAAAAAGGTTCATCTCCAACAAGTCAGAATTTAAAACATGTTTGAAATCTCAACTGGGACAAGTTTTGAGAAAATCTAAATTTCTCTGGGTTCTTCTAACCAGTTGGTGATTTATTACCATATTTAACTGGGACAAAATTTTTTGAGGACGTTCTAAAAAATTTCATCATGTGGCGTCAAAAGCCTGAAAGTTACTTTGAAGATCCACTATTTGATCGAAAGATTCAGAAATAATTGTGTTGTATCAGAAAAGTCATGTCAAAATCTGAATGCATTCATCTAGGCTTTATGTGACATAACATCTGACAGTGACCTCTTCTCAAAATTTTCTTTTCTAAAATAATTTTTTTCTAAAAAACTTTTATATGCGTCAAAATATTATATCAGAATTTATTTCTTGTTTTGTATCTACCAAGAAGCGGGAGGTCAAAGCGATTCACCAAAGGACACGACGAGGAGCAGACAATCAAAGAATCAACACAAATCAATTCATTTTGAAAGTAACAAGATTTCTATGGATGCAGGGAAAACTTTTGTAGGATTTATTTGCAGAGGGAATAATTGAGATAAATAATCGTCTTACTCAAATTTTCAATAAGCCATCACACGCTATTTTTGAGTTGCCGAGAAAGCTGCTTCATTTATAAATTTTTTGGGAAGACTATTTTATCTCAAGCTTCCAAGAAGGCTATTTATTTCAAGCCTCCAAAAAGGTGATTTTATTTTTATGGTGCCAAAAGGGTCATTGCATCATCAAGCCTCCAAGAAGGTCATTTTATTTTCATGTTGCCAAGAGGGTCATTGCATCTTCAAGCCTCCAAGAAGGCCATTTTATTTTCACGCTGCCAAGAGGGCCATTGCATCTTCAGGCCTCCAAGAAGGCCATTTTATTTTTATGCTGTCAAGAGGGCCATTGCATTTTTAAGCCTCCAAGAAGGTCATTTTATTTTTATGCTGCCAAGAGGGTCATTGCATCTTCAAGCCTCCAAGAAGGCCATTTTATTTTATACTGCCAAGAGGGTCATTACATCTTCAGGCCTCCAAGAAGGCCATTTATTTCAAGCCGAAAGACCATTTTATTTTCAAGCTATGGAGAGAATCATCTTATTATGCATCGCGGAGCGAATCATTCTATCGTTTACTTGCCGAGAAGGCCATTTTATTTTAAGTTGTTGAGAGGGTCATTGCATCTTCAAGCCGCTAAGAAGGCTATTTTACTTCAAGTCGTCGAGAGAGCCATTTTTATTTTAAGTTGCCAAGAGGGTCATTTCATCGAGCATGGTAAAAGACATTATCCCTATATCTAATTTATGATTTCTACTAATGATTTTTTATCTTAGTTTTATCGAGAGCATCCAAAAGGATGAATTCTCAAACTAAACCACAGGTATGGACTTCACCAAATAGAACGCAGCACAACGTGGAACTCATTTTTAGCAGCGAACTGGGACATAGTCTGAAGAGGGGTGTCAAACTCTTCGGATGTGAGCTGAGAAGTGACTCCCACCATAATTCAACCACACTTCTGTCAAAAGGCATGTGGACATTTTTCTGAGTTCGTTGAATTTTCAATTTCGCATCCGGATGATTTTAACCCTTACCAATAGCTATCTTTCCAATTCGAGTGACAACGCATCGAGAACTTTGAAAATTACTTCCGTGTAAGTTTTTAATTATGGGTGTGAAGCGCACCACATTTATGGTTGAGAGGTTGCAAGCCTCTTTTTCATGATTCAATTTTTTTGTCACTCCTTTCGAACCAAAGGTTGTCTCAAAATAAGAGATTTCATTTTCAACCGATGGAGTCGAACTACAAACAACCTAATTTCTCAGTCCAAAGATATGTAGGCGGGCTCAATGTTGAAAATTTGGTTGTATTCTAACCTTTGCTCTTAAATCTCATCCCTGAGCATCTCAATATCTTCATAATTCGATGTTGGGATAACTTTTGAATTTTTTCAAAATCGTGCAAAATCAAACGTCTTGGACTACGAGTGGCCTAAATTCTTATGTAACCTGATATATATAGGAAATCCAAAATTGGATCCGGTCATAATTTCTCGAAGTCTGAGTCAAGAGCCTTTTAGATGAAGATGTGGTCGGCTAAAAATTAAATTTGTCAAGTTTCTTTGTCCACGATCTCTTTTATAGATCATATCCAAAGAAAGGGACAGTTGTTGACATCCAATTTTTATCCTCCATAATACGAATTAAATATTGAGCTTTTGATTTTAAAACAACTTGGGATAATTGGCTTTTGAAAATGTAAATTTTTTTTTAATGATTTTTAGAGTTTATATCCTTTTATTCCTATTTGTGTTCTATCCTCTAATTTCAAATGTCGCGTCTCATTTAATTTTTCACCAAGTTCTCAATAAGAATTTTTGTTATTTTCAATTTAATCACTTCTAAAATTAACCATTTCGTAGTTAGATTTATTATTTTAAGTTGTTTGATATTAAAAGTTCTTTAATTGATTCATATTGATTCCGTATTGTGATCAATTTAATCAATTTATTCAAATTGATCACATT
The DNA here is from genome assembly GCA_038996855.1 of Solanum aculeatissimum. Lineage (NCBI taxonomy): Eukaryota > Viridiplantae > Streptophyta > Magnoliopsida > Solanales > Solanaceae > Solanum > Solanum aculeatissimum. The sequence continues at coordinate 62,318 of JBCEWC010000235.1, forward strand.
TTAAATGGTCATATTTGTAATTGAATTGGCCAATTCTTAAATCTAATTTCCCTACCCTTTTATCCCAGTTCAGCCTCGACCCAACACTTGACCATCCCAGCCCAAAATTAGTTGAAACCCGACCCACTCTTTATATACACTCATATACACATTCAACATATATACCACTCCCTCAACCCAACCCTATATATTCCCGATCCAGTCCAATAAGTCCCTAATTTCAGCCAAAAATTCACATACACACACCTAATCATATACACAACCCACTAATTCATAATCTCTCCACTCCAGCCCATATACTACCCCAACCCAGTCCAAAATCTCGTAGACTTGGCCCAATCCCCTATCTCAGCCTATTCACACCCTTCTCATACACATAAAAGACACATACACTCTCTCACTCGTAACACCACGACCCCCTCTGTCTCCATTCTCCCTCTCCTCAAGCTCCCCACGTCCTCGTCTCCTTCAGCTTCGAACCAGAGAAGCTTCACCAAATCTCCCCTAGAATCCTCCCAACGGCTTCATCCACGTCCCTCGACAAGTCGTAACAAACTTCTCTCTGCATGCCTCTTTTATCTTTCCCATTTGTACCATTCTGTTTGAAAGAATCATACACGCGGCCTAATCTCATCGTCTCCCCGCCCTCAATCCCTCAAATCATTGCCTAGGATTAAGGATTCGTTGATTTTCTCAGCAGATTTTTGCTTCCCCTTATCCTAATTTTGAAATTCATCGGAAAATCCTGAAATCACCCTTCGTCGTTCTCGCTCTCGAACCCTAAAATCTACTCCTATATAAACCCCTCTCCGGTCCAAAGAATAGGGTGATGATTTGATTAACGAATTCAACCAATTTCACTCTGAGAAAATCTCGAAAATACATCATCAAGGTTCTAGTTTCCTCTTTGACAAAAATCAGAAAGAGCTTCTAGTCTTTAGAGAGGATTGCGCGAATGATTGTTCGAGGAGTGCTTGAGCTTGTCGTGTGAAGTTCATCGGTGGTGAGATTTTTCTTCGAGCTTGTCGGAGTCCCGGTTTGCTGCACTCCAAAAGGTAACCTCGTTGCCTCTCACATTCTTCATGCTTATGTTGTGAATTTGGTTGTGTTTCTACTGAAGGTTGAGGTGGTCTATTCCGTGTTAATTGATGCTGGAATATTCATAGAGTGAGTGATGTTTCACTGTTGGTTTCGCGTGATTTAGAAGTTTAGGTTACTCGTTCTTGCTTGTTTGTTCTTGTTTTGCTGGAAATCCCTGTAATGTCGTTTTTGTACAGTTAAAAAAGTATGCTTCTGTGTGTAAAAAATTGAGTCTTGACTATCTCAGAATACTACTATACCTATATCGTATTAAAGAACTGCTCATAAATCGGAAAAGGCATTGATTCTGTTCTTATTTCATTTTTTTTTCTTCTTTGCTAAAATCTGATAGCGTTGGTTGGTGTTGCTGTTTAGTTTTGAAACTGATATTTGTTTGCTTTATGTTACACTCATCTTTCACCTGGTTTTTAGTCCTTGTTTGATTTGATGGTTAATGTGTCAAAGTTAGACGTTAAGATGTTTCACAAATCTGTTGTGGTCTTCCCTGTCACTGTTTTCCTGGATTTACTATTCGAAATTTCTCCCCTATCCCCATCTCCTCAAACCCCTGTTGTTCGGGTCTGTTACGACATGTTACGGCTGATTTTTTGCTGCATTACTGTTATTGTTCATTTACTGTGATATTTTTCAAAGTCGTAGAGTCGTTTTCAAGTTGTAAAGGCCTTGTTCAATGTCGGTTTCATGTTCATGTTCAACTTTCGCCGCGTTTAGTTAGTTTCAAATCTTTTTTTTCTCTTCAGATTAGCTGTCTTTAAAACTATGTATCTGTGATGTCTCTTTTTTTGTTTGAACTCAGTTTTTTGTTTTAACTTGCATAGTCAGTTTTTCCAAGCCATGGAGTCATTTTCAAGCTGTGAAAGTCTAAGTTGGTGTCATTTTCAAGTTTACATCCTTTGTCATTCATGTTTGTTTTGCTTGATTTGCTAAGTTCTTACTGATTCGCAGCCATGTTGTTGTCATTATTTACTGTTAAAACGTTATTCAATAGTCATAGGGATCATGTTTTAGTGTTGTTTTTTCAAGTTTATGCTTAAACTCTGTTATATTTGTCTAATTTCAAACTTTTCTAATCAAAAAATACTTTAAAGGTAGTCTGTTTTCACTGTTATTACTTTAAGAGCTAACCCTTTTAATGTGAATTTAGAACTTTATGTTGAAAGAGCTTGTCCTGGTTCGTTAAAAATATACTCTAAGACCTGATATGGTTGTCTATTTCATACATTCGTCTATCTCGTTTTGGTTTCAATCAACCCGTTTACTTGCTAACTTTCATCTTGAAGATAGGTTTTGAGTCACATTCTCATTCCTACCCTCTCATCCTTGTTTTAATTTGTTATTCTCCAGTACATCAGTGTCCTTGGTTGTTGTCTGTCGGTTTATTAGGTTGCATTTCTTTAGGTGTCAAAGTCTCCTTTGGTGTGTTTTGCTGAGTTCGGGTTCAAATATGTTTGTGAATAGTTGTACGCTGATTGAATATGGCTAATGTTGATTCCTTGCTTTTTATCATTATTTTAGTTTACCTTAATAGAATATGTGTTGGTCTATCTTGATCATTTTTATGTGTATCTTCACTGTTTTAGTCTAATATTTATTCAAAGACGTTTATATCTTTCTGAATTACGTGTTCTTCATATGCTTTAATCCTCACGCTAAGATTAATTCTCGGTTTGTTGTCAACTAAATGTGCATCTGTTTTCCTTACGAGACTCTGTTCTGATTGTTAGTTTTCTCTCTTGTTTTCTTTCTAACTTTTACTGATAGGATGTCTTTGAACGTAGTAGGCTGCGTACATGTTTATTTGGATTTAGTAAATGTCCCAATGTCTATTTAAGATTTCACGCTCGCTTTATTCTATCTTTGAGGGTTTGTTGCACTCATTGGATTACCTCATGTCCCATTTTCATTATAGACTTAAACATTCGCTAATTTAAGATTACTTCCTGGTTCGATCTTATTATTGACATGAAGAAACTCCTTCTTTTACTGGTGTTAAGATTGGGTTGACAACTTTGTGTTTTAGTCCATAACTGCTGATTGTTTAGTTCTTTTGCATCCATCACAATCATTATGCTCACTTTTAATAATATGAAGGATTGTTCTTTTCTTTTGGATTATGTTACTATTGAATTGTTTACTTCCGAAGCACCACATATATTTTTAGGCATGCATTCTCCTATATTAATATGCTTTCATATTAAGTAGTTGAAGTTGTTATTCATGTCTTTTTATCTATTTTGTTGCATGTGAGCCTTTGTGGGTCCTTAATGGACTCCCCTTCATCAGTCATATTCTCTTTGGGCCATGAAGGCCCAATACTCTTTTTCGGGATCGCTGTGGTACTGGAAAGATGAATACAAGTCTTTTAAGGAAGATGCATACGGGTTGAAGAAGGCTGATATACAAGAAATCAAGGGAAAGCAAGGATATACACTTAATATACATCAAGTGTATACACCAGAAAAATGGGCTAAGCAGCCCAAAAAGCAACAACAGTAGCAGCAAATTTAAATGGTCTAAGCAGACCCAATTATACTTTTAGAAGGATTAAAAATGGGCTAAGCAGCCCAAAAAGCAACAACAGTAGCAGCAAATTTAAATGGTCTAAGCAGACCCAATTATACTTTTAGAAGGATTAGGACAGAGATGTGGGCCTGCCAAACCCAACTTCATTTTATTCACTTGTTGAAAAATTTAATAATTGACATATATAAGACAATAAATTACAAGTTGTAGCAGTAGTTTTCTTATTTCAATTTTTAACATTTAAAAATATCAATCTATAACAAATTTTTAATTTTTTTCGCTGAAAAAAAAAGAGAACTAATTTTAATTAAAAATGAAAACGTGAACGCATAATAATAGGAAGAAAAAATTGAAACTCTAACTTCCTTAAAACTCTCAGTTCAATTATATAACCTTTTTATCTTCTTTAAAAATAAAATTGTTTATTCGTATTAATACTTTACTATCTTAAGGAAATTTTATTTGTTACTTTTTCTTGTTACGCCTGTGAAAGAATGGTATATGGAATAGCACAGGTTAGTCAATTGTAAAATATTTTTGTTGATAAACTTTTTTGTGTAATAATTTTTTTGTTGAGTTTATTGTGCATTTTTCCCAAATAAAATTTGATTGAAATCATAATTATACAGCAGTGTATGGTTATTTTATACTTTGATTATAATTTATTTTTCCCGTCGCTTGTTTACCTTTTGTTTTTGATTTCTCGTGGTTGTTTAACTGATGACAATAAATCAATATATATATATATATTATACACTAAATTTTGCATAACTGCGTTATAAACAATAGCAAAATTTTAATATATGTAATTCGTAAATCTTTGATGTAATTTTTTTTTTAAAATTTAGCATATGTCTAGTATAAATAGTGTATGTAAAATTATTTGAAAGTTGCTTAATAACATGTTACTGTATATACACAACAAAGTGCATTAGTTAG
>JBCEWC010000236.1:9631-66843 GCA_038996855.1 Solanum aculeatissimum
ACAGGAAGAAAAGCGTCATTGAAAAAGTTACATGGGGAAGAATGAAGAGTTTTTTTGGCTCCCCCCCCCCCCCCCCCCCCCCCTCTAAGCTTATCTTTAAGAAAAAAATAGGTATTTGATCAATTTTTTGAGTGTAGTAAAAATTATTTTAAATATATATATATATATTTTGAAAATTTGGCTTTTTAAAAAATATACTCACACACTTTAAAAAGCTTGGTATTACCCCTAAATGTGAGATTTTCCGGCGTGAATTCAGATTTAAACAAATTCAAATGTGAATATCAAACACCAAGTGAGAAATAAAAAAAAAGAACTTAGTAAAATATTAATTACTTCATAAAAGGAATTTTTAATTTATTGCTCAAACACAAAGTGATTCTCATCAAAGTATTTATTTTCCAAAACACTTTTAAATAAAATAATTTTAAAATAAGTTGAATTTAAAAACTTAACTAAACAAACTTTATATATTAAAGTTATATATAGAGAGGGTGTGTGTGTGTTTTAACTAAGATGAGGGGGGTACCGTGACACCCACGTTAATATATAAATTCGCTCCTACCTTTAACTTAGTTGTTGTTGATATTCATGTCCTTCAATTTTATGTATTCATAAGTAGACAATACACTTAGTAAATAATTAAACTTATATATATATAAAATTGAACAACACACATGCGTCCTATGAAACATCTATATAATATATGTAGAATTTTATATATGGAATGAGCTGCCACATAAAACACTACATAAATTAATTTATACAAATTTAAATATACATTTGTGCTCATCCAAAATTAAAAAAAAAAAAACATAAATAGTGATTAAGACCAAATTAAAAAAACACATTTATATAATTTTGTTTTGTGTTGTGATGACGCACTTTTTTGTTGTTACATAGAAGTGAGGTAATAAAAGTAAAGTCCAAACGAAAAAAAAGGGGACAAATTTCATGATATTTTGAACCATCATGATAGCTGAAATTTGAATAATTAATTGTGGGGCTCACAAGTTTTGTAGTCCACAAAAGTGTGAGTTTGGCAATAGATTTAACTCCTGATAAATTAATATCATACTCTCCGTATCCATTTTTACTTGACCCCTATATTATTTTAGGATGTCCAACAATACATGTTCAGTTTATGAAATCAAAAGATAATTTTACACTTAGTTTCTAATTTATCCTTGTCATTAATTATAGTTATTTCCCTATTACATTTTTCAATACATTGTATTAATTATATTCAAAGGGTGATTTGGTAAAATTGCCCCTATCATTTACTACTTCTTAATCACTGTGCCAAGTTAATAAGGATCAAATAAAATTGGACGGAGGGAGTACATACTGGTCATTTCAAATGCAGTAAATACACATTAAACTTTTATAAGGGTACTATGCTAATTATTTTTAATTTGGATTGTTCCAATTTTATAGAATATCTCCAAACGGGCAAAATTTTGAACGGATTGCATTTCTTTTCGAGTTATTTTGCCTTCAATTCTAATTGTCATTTTTCCCCCTTTCACATCCATAGAGCTTTAAAAAGTAAAAAAATATATCTGGTATCTATTGTCTGAATTAAAATCTTAATTTAATTTGATCGCACACTATAGGGCTCATTCTCAAAGTTATACTCTCAGAAAAGTATTCTTTGTGCTCCGAACTCGAACTCGAAAACGTTAGTTAAGAATGGAACAATCACGCTATTGCATTACAAACTATGTTGGTATATCCATAGAGTTATCATCAGTGAACCTCATCCCTTTTATTCTTCTCTATTTATTTTAGAGACATGTATTTGTATCACGACACATACATCTATCTATTGGAATATAATGTAATATGTGATTCCCACTGGAAAAAATTCTTATGCTTGCAGAAATATGGATATATCACTTAGTAATTCTACGAACGTTTTCTTCATAATATCCAAAGAAGATGGATTATTTGATTTAGGATATGCTTAGTATCGATTTTTTCCTAAAAAATAAATGAATTTTTTACTTGCTTTTCAATATTTGACAAAAAACAAAAAATTATTGCCAGATCATTTAAATGTAATCTAGAAAAATATTTGTTTTCATCAAAATAAGTAAGAATATGATGAGTATTATTTTATTTGGTAAAAGCGTTAGTCTAATATATTTGTGTCATTAGAATATTTAACATATCTACCTGCCACATGAAAATTTACTACCTGTTTTTTTTTTTTTTTTTTTGGAATTAAACGAGAGTTAACACATTTTTTTTATTGTATAAACAGCAAAGATAAATTCTAATTAATCTCCCTTTCTTGTGTGAAGCTTAATTTGGATTTGGTTAAAATGAAAATCAGGTTTGGTATAGCGAATCCATGTGATGATTTTGCTAATTGGCTAAACTTGTAAAACTGGACTTGAGGGTGTAGTATTCTTATCGTTAAGAAAGCGGATTCATAATTTAAAATTTATGTATTAATTTATCATAATTCCAAATTAATATATATAATAATAATCAGTTTATAATTAAATATTTATAAATATTTAGTGAAGTTCTGGATACATGCATGTATAAGATTTAAACAAAATTATTAGATTCACGTGAACTCATATATTACATAATATATCTATTCGTGCTTAAAGGTAACATAATCTGCCCATAAATAATGAAGTATAAGCTTTTGGGAATTTTAATAGCTATTTTGGTTGATTACTTGAACTTTCACCTTTGTTGGTGAGATTTCAATTTCACACTTTGTAATAATCCCCACTCCCATTTCTCATTCCTCAATTTTCTTTGAGAAAAAATAATTATTTCACAATATTATTAAAAAAAAAAAAAAAGATTGAAGTGAATTCATATGAAATACAACTTAACTATACTACTATATTTATTTTTTTGTCAGCTTAAATTTCACTCTACTTTTGAGCTTTACCAAATATTGTCCAAATGCCAAAGATTATATAAAGATTGTGAAGCAAAATTAGGTTTAATGGTTAGCTAGGGATAAGTATTAAGACAAGAAATGATCTGTCATTGACTTACTACATGGAAATGCAATAATTGAATGAAAAAGACAACCAACAACAGGCATTTGATGCCACCTGCAATACTTAAATGTAATTGTTGCACCATTTATTTGGTCTGATTGTGATTTGTGACCAAATCTCCTTCATAAAAAAAAAATTAAGGGGTTGTTTGGTAGAGTGTATTGAGGAAAATAATGTGTGCATTAATTTTTTATTTTAGTAATATGTATATTTTTTTCATGTTATGTATAATTAATGCAAAGGGTTTTAGTGCATGTATTAGATGGTTAAAAATCATATTATCCCTCAAAATCTTTTTTATATTTTTTTCACCATAATTCTAAAGGGTATTTTTTTATATATTTTTTTCACCATAATTCTAAAGGGTATTTTTTATAAATAATTTTTTTTAATGCAATGCATGTTATTTTTAATATACCAACCCAAACAATGTATAATAAATAGTCTATATATAAACAATGTAAACATTACTAATACAAACATTATTAATGCACTCTATTTGATATTATTCTTATGCATTCTATCAAACCAGCCCTAATTGTTTTAACAATTATGCTTTTTCTTTGGGAACCAGAACCAGAACCACTACTAAGATTTGTAGAAACATCTTACTTCCTCAAGCTCAAAGCAAAGGAAAAAATTCAAGAAAAAGACTTGAAAAGGATCCATCTTCTTTTGTTTGTACTTTACTTTTTATAGAGAAGAACAATCTTTCATCTGAATTACTATAGCTATATGTTGCAATAAAAGGTGTGGAATTAATCACCTCACTAATGCTTCCTAAGTATAACATTACTAAAAACTAATGGAGTACATAATCAAGAGACTGCGTCAGGTTTTTGGACAAAATCTAGTGAATCACAATTGTCGGATTTCTTATCATTGCATTTAGCAAATCCAATCTTGACTGTCGGTTTACTTTTTTTCAATATAGGTCAATTTTTTTAATTATCATCCCAGGTGTGAAAAACAAATCGACAAAATAGTTAGGAATTTAGGATGAAGACTGTTTGGAGGAGTCCAAGACAGTCTAAGTAATAAACGTCATTTTAATTTGCCAAAAAGATAATTATGAACAAAAATATTAGCTTAAACATCCATTCCGATTACAAATAAGTAACGGATTTTTAACTTTTTGCAACAGATCTCTTCTTTTTTTTTTCTTTTTACAGTTTTAGTTGTGTCTCATAATTAATTTATTTAGAAGAAGAAGAAGACGAAGAATTGTGAAGGCAATCTATATTCATATAACTTTTTGATCAAATATTAAACACTAGTCGATCTTTAGGAAGGCCATCGCCTAAAAATTCTTATTGAGTATGGAAAAAAACCTTAATTAATGGGAGATTTGCACGAGATGGATTATCTATCAGTCCATTTTTATTCGAGATAATTTTAAATATATACACTAAATTAATTAATTTACAACAAATATAACCATGTTTTATTTACATAAATTTTTTTTATAGGAAATATACAATGATTATATAATAGTTTAACAAAAATTATAGAAAGTATACATCAACTATACAATATAGATTATTTATACATGACGTATATATTGAATATACATTATGATACACTTAAAAATTGAATATAACTTGATTATACGTGAAATATACACTGATTATACAGTGAATGACCATTTTGTTAGTTATTATTTTGACCATGGCCAATCTACTCTAATTATCCTTTTTATTTTAGATAAGGGAGGAAAAAGTCGAAATTTTTACACTATACAACAGTCCAGTATAGCCCCTAATATGAAATAACCTTATTTTCTTTTTCTTTTTTTGGCAAATTTTAGCCAAAATGCCGTGCATAATAAATATACAATTACTATATAATTTATGTATAATCAATAAATGCATTGATTATACACTTAATATACATTTATATTAACTATATACACTAACGAAGACTACACACTATTACAACTAAGCGAGTTGAGAATTTCTTTACATATTGACTAAAGATATTTAAATCCCTATTAATTCATCCTCATGTTTGGTTTATAATACAATATTTGGTATTGAGGAAAATGTTTTTAAAAAATTTTATTATTGATTGATCAAAATGTTTGGAAATATTTCTCTAGGAAAGAAAGTTCCTTACAAATGAGAAAAATGACTTTCCTTAAAAAAAAAATAGGAAAAACAAGTTGCATAAGTGATATTCCAAAGTTATCAACTTCCCATCTCATCCCGCTTTCATAGAGTTTACTAGATAACAAATAAATGTTCTTTTACTAGATAACAAATAAATGTTCTTTTACTAGATAACATATAAATGTCCTTGTAATAATATATTTTTTGCTTACTTAACAATAAATAGAAAATAAGTAGGAAAACTATTGATTTTCCAAGAAAATCATTTTTCAAAAAATATTTCCTTCCAAACACACTTTGGATATGTATTTATCCCACAAAATAGCTTTAGAACTACCATTTTCTCGAGGTAGCTACCTCCCCCCGTCTTCCCCCTTTTTGGGGAAGGGCCTTTTAACACTGTAAATAATTATAGCAGCTAACCAAATACACAAAAAAAAAAATTGTCGTATATTATTTGGGGACCAATTATTTATATGAATTTCCCTTCTTTTTATCTTGTGAGTTAAAAACTATTCATAAGACGTTTCGTGACACATTTTATTTTTCTAAATTGTTTATATAATAATTAACATAAGATCTAAGAAAATACATGTTCTCATGCGTACTTGTTCGTTCATTATTATTTTCTTTAATGTTTTGATAAATCAAAATTAGATTATCTCAATACTAGTTTTTGATAAAGAATATGTGTTTGATCCAGCCCAACCCATACAACGACCCAAAAGCACTACATTCTTGTGCTCAATCACTTCATCAACAATGTCTCGTTATAATTTGTAACACACCGTCACGCTCCTTAAGGAGTTCCTTACCTTGTGTATATAAAAACACATGCAATATTGTCGTTCCAAATCTAAACTAATCAGATCTTAATACGTATTGGATACCGACTGGGAAACACACATAGAAAAAGCGCAATATTTGTTAATTTTATATTACAATTTTGAATTTGTTGCTCATAACCCCCTCAATCTTTGAAAATCGACAAAGTTTTGTCAAGAGAGAGGTATTTATTTTCTCTTACCCTTTTAATGTCTTTAGAAATTAGGGTTATCTTTATCAAAGTGTGATGGAATCCACTTTCACTCTTAGGAGTCATTTGGTGTGAGGTATATAGTATAACAATCCCAAAGATAAAATGTAGGATCATTTTATCATGTGTTGGTAGGAGGTATTAGGCACTGAGATTATTCGTGATGAGATTGTCAAGATCTCAATAAAGATTTGACTATAATTCACAAATAAGAAGAAAAACACTTGTTCTTTTGAGATAATTTTCTGATTATTCTCAAATGGGAATTGGATATTAACTACAAGGAAATAAAAAACTAAATTAATTTATGATGTGTCTCGAATCTGTAGAAGGAAAGAAAGAATAATTGAAATTAGAAGAAGAAGAGAAGTAAGGAGAGAAAGAGCATGAGTTAGAAGAGAAAGATTTACCAGAATTATCGTTGATTGATTCCTTCCTTCTAGGTCGTTATATAACTACCTCAACTGGCGTAGTTGCAATCCCTGCCCTTGCTCCTTATTAATGTACTCATGATATCATCGGTAAATCAGGACTCAATTATTCTTCTGCAATTCGACTTCGATTCCCACAATCGATATTCTCTTTATTTGCTTATTTATTTCTCCTAAGTAGGATCGTTACATACCCTCCACCATTAATTCATCCTTGACCTCAAGGATGTGTATCACGACTTGGAAACTTGACCTTGAGGAAGCTGCAATCTTCTCAAGTAACATCTTCTGGAGGCACATCGGACCATTGAACTAGAGCTTTCACCTCAGCTGTATTGTCCTTCTTGATCATCTTTTGTAAGATAGCTACAGGTTGATAGTGAACTGACCATTCTCCACAGCGCTAGGCAAGGTAGATTGCACTAATATAATATATCCCACCTTCTTCGTGAGCAATGAGATGAAACACAGGGTGAACTATAAAGTTAACAGGTAGCTCAAGCTTGTAAGCAACTGACCCAATCTTAGCTAAAATCTTGTAGGGTCCATAATACTTGGATTAAAGTTTTAATTGTTTCCTTAGTGCCACAGATGTTTGTTTGTAAGGTTGTAGCTTGAGGTAGACCATGTCACTAACTTGAAATGTTCTATTTGATCGCCTCTTGTCAGCATAATATTTCATTTTTTTCCTATCCTTTGGTAAGTTATCCTATAGAAGTTGTTGCGTTTGTTGCCTTTTTAGAAGAGTATCCTCAGTTGCTGGAACATTAAATTCTACGAATGTTTGTAAGGTTTTAGTTTAAGGTAGACCATGTCACCAACTTGAAATGTTCTATTTGATTTCCTCCTGTCAGCATAATATTTCATTCTTTCCTATCCTTTGCCCAAGTTACCCTATAGAAGTTGTTGCATTTGTTGCCTCTTTAGAAGAGTATCCTTAATTGCTAGAACATTAAATTCTACTAAGGGTCCCATAGATAAGTACGTATGTTGGGGAGGGGGGGGAAGGGGTACACATATAATGCTTCAAAAAGAGTACACTATAAACTAGTGCGGAAATTGGTATTATATCACTACTTAGTTGCAGTGATCAAGTGCTCCCATAGTGTAGGTTTGCTAGATAACATACACCTTAAATAGTTCTCCAGACATTTATTCACCCTCTCAGTTTGGCCATCACTCTGAAGATGATAAGTTGTGTTATAATGTAGTTGAGTGCCTACGAGCTTGAATAAAGCCTTCTACAAATGGTTGAGACGTACTTTATCCCTGTCAGTAACTATGTACTTAGGTATGCCATGTAAGCAATATATCCTTTTCAAGAAAAGTTTCGCAACAGTCACAACAATATAAGGATGTGCTAAGGCAATGAAATGGGCATACTTGGTCATTTTGTCAACTGCTACAAGGATAATATCATTGCTCCTAAACTTGGGTAAGTCTTCAATAAAATCCATGTGGATTTGACTCCAAGCTTGATTAGGTATAAGGAGTGGATGCAATAATTCAGGATAAACGACATTTTCATCTTTACTCCTCTGGCAGACCTCATAGCTTGAAACAAGATCATTAACCATTTGTTTCATTTTAGGTCAGTAGAATAGCTGGTATAACCTTTGAAGTGCACCTAGTTATCCTGAATACCTTCCAACTGGCGAAGCACGGAATGAGTTCACAAGTTGTTGTCTCAACTCTCCAGTAGCCCCACTGTAAACCTTTCCCTTCTTCCTAAGGATCTTAGAAGAGTAGGGCCATAAACTAGGTCCTTGCAAGTCCATAGACAATTGTGTGATCAAATTTTGTACTCGAGGGTCCCCTTCGTAGCTATTAGAAACTTTCTGCATCCGTGATGGAATTAAGATACTGATAGCTAACAATTTCCCTTGTCCTTCCTATCTTGATAGTACATCTATGACTCTATTCTCAACTCCTTTCTTACATTAAACCTCATAATCAAGGCCTAGGAATTAAGTAAGCCCTTTCTGTTGTAATGTTGAAGTAACCTTCTATTCCATCAAATATTTCAAACTATGATAGTCAATTCTAATAATAAAATGCTTGGATTAAAGGTTGTGCCTCTATTTGTCCACAACATTTAGCAAGGCCAGGTATTCCTTTTCATAGATAGATTTTTCCCTATGCTTAGGTGCTTGTACTGTACTTAAGTAAGTTATTGGTCTTCCTTTTTGCATAAGGACAACACCAATGCCACTATGACAAGCAGCCATCTCTACAATAAACTCCTTGGTAAAATCAATATCGGTGTTGAGGGCATAGTAGACTTGAGAGTTGCAAATGCCAACTCCATTTTATCATTCCATTTGAAAGCATCTTTTTTCAGTAAATCAGTGAGAGGTCTGTAAATTGTACCATAACCAGCTACATCTTTAATTCCCTGTCAACCCCAAAAAAACCTCTAAGGCCCTTCAAGGACTTAGAAGTAGGCCAGTCCACCATTGCTTGGATTTTAGCAGAATCAGTACCCACTTTTTCTCTAATAATAACATGAGTTAAGTACTCAATCTTAGGTTATCCAAAAGAACATTTAGATCTTTTAGCACACAAAGAGTGGTTCCTTAACGTATCAAAAACAACAACTAAGTGTTCAATATGCTCTTTTAATGATACACTATAGATAAGTATATCATCAAAGAATACCAAGACAAATCTTCTAAGGAAATGTTGAAAAAATTGATTCATTGAGGCTTGAAATGTTGCAGGAGTATTGGTTAAACAAAAATACATCACTTTAAATTCATCGTGACCCATATGAGTTCTATGGATATAATCAATCTTCATCCTAATTTGATGATAACCAGCTCTAAGGTCCACTTTGAAGAAAATGGTAGAACCATGCAATTCATCTTGTAGATCATCTATTACAGGGATAAGATACTTGTCCTTTATAGCGATGTCATTTAGTCCCTTGTGATCCAAACAAAATATCCATGAACCATCCTTCTTCTTGACTAAAAGAGCTAATGATGAAAATTGAGATTGGCTATGTTGGATAATGCCCTAATTGAGCATTGCAATAACGTAAGGTCGTACACCTTGGAAGATCAATTCCCTAATGAGCCTATCCTTGAGTGGGTAGGTAGTGACTCTGCGTTCAAAGGTCGATTTATCTCTTATGTTAAAGTCTGAAAGCTAATTTCTAAGGGGTAATCTACCATATAGTGAAGGTTAAGGATGTCAATTTTGAGTCTCTTATTCTTCAGTCTGTTCCTGTTGTGAATGAGTTTTCAAATATCTTTCCCAAAGATTTGCCCGGTATTCCTCCCAAAAAAGAAGTAGACGTTGACATAGATCTCCTTCCCAATACCTAACCCATCTCCATTTCTCCTTACCAAATGTCCTTGATGGAATTAAAAAAATTGAAGACCTTGTTAGAAAAAGGTTTCATCAAGCCGAGCATTTCACCATAGGGTACTCTTGTATTGTTTGTGAGAAACAAGGATGGGTGATGTCGCTCAACCCAAATACTCAAAGGTAGAAGGGGTGGTCGTCATTAGCATAATAACCCAACTTCAGAGGTTGGAGTCGAATCCCACAAGGAATCGTTGTTCAAGGCAGAAGTGACTTGTTGGACCAAGTAATTGTAGGATCTAGAGAGTTGCAATAATCGAAACAAAGTTCAGCTAATGAGTTCTAATTAATTGACTTAACAACTATTAAGGGAGATGTTGGAAATGTGCAAATATGATACTCGATCTATCAAAGAGGTCTAAACACTTGACTACATGAGTTGATATTGAGTGAATGGGTTAGGTTGCTTGTAACCCAAATCAACTCTGAAAATAGGTGTCTCGCATGAACCCGCTGGGATATCACACGCGAACCCTCGAGGACACGCTTGGCCTAAGAAGTTACAGCAAAACCCTCAATACCTTCGCCATTGAGTCCATTGACATGAACTTCAACTGAAATCCCGTAAGATTTCCAGCCATTATATCCATTCCACACTCTAATAAGTTCAGCTAAGATACAAATCAGAGATCTAAAACAAAACCCTAAGTTTGTAACTTTGAGATTTACAGTAATCCTAGGGATGGACATAAATTTACCCAAATCATCTACAGATAAACTAAGATATTACAGAACCAATCAACAATCAAAGACCTATATCGAAAGCACACCCCCAAGATGGGAGTTTTAGCCACAGATGCTATAAATTAAAGATTGATTACCATTCATAATAGCAAAAGTCATGGATAACAAGATTGAATACAAATCAGATGATTCTCGATAGCTAATCTTCTCCAATTTGATGTCCAATTTCCTCAAAACCCTAATCTCCCTTGTACTCTAAGAAGAAGGTTTTATGTACTACTACTACAGACTAATTATTCTGAATTGGAATGAAAAGATGATATACAATGTCCTTTCCAAAAATTCTTATATACTCCGTGTAAATGTGTGAAAGTTTGTGCTGCAAAATGTCATTAGACGATCAAGGTCGACCATTGCCGAAAAATCCGACAATGCGCCAAATATGCACTTGGTCGCTTTTCTGTGTATCTTTAAAAAGGCTCCCTTCGCTGTAACTTTAGGTGATGACTTTTTAGTCCGCTTTTTCCACTTCGACGATGCGCCAAAATATTCCTCATATCGCCTTTCTGTCAGTACTCCGGGGCTTTAGGTTTTGCAACCTTAGGCGATCGCTTGTGCATTTGGCAAATCACTGAGCATACTTTGCGATGTAAATGTTGACCAAACTCTTTCCTTGATTGGGAACTTTGGTTGCTGCATAGTTAGGCGATCCCCTTGGAGTCTTCGACGGACCACTGAGAATGCCGACGATCTCACTTTTAATCGCCTTTTGGCACTTTTGCTTACTTTCCAAGATTCCACCACATCTTGCCCATTTTACGTGCTTTTAACTCCATTTATTGTCATAGCATATGCAAATTTGTTAGTAGTTGGAATTAATGTCACATTAAGGGCAATGCTTCCTTGCAATATAACTCCAAAATGAGTCTGAAATATAGACTCATCAATGGGTCACTTCGAATGTGTATAGACTACAGACAATTAAACAAGCTAAATATAAAGAACAAGTATCCACTATCGAGGATAGATAATTTGTTTGATCAGTTGCAAGGTGCTACTCATTTCTCCAAAATTAATCTCTATTCCGACTATCATCAATTAAAAGTGAAGGGGTGTGATATTCCCAAGAAAATTTTTCGAATAAGGTATGGTCACTTTGAGTTTGTGGTGATGTCATTTGGATTGACCAATGCCCCAATGGTGTTTATGAACCTTATGAATCGGATGTTCAATATCTAGATGCTTTTGTGGTGGTCTTCGTAGATGACATTCTGATATACTCTCATAGTGAAGAAGAGCATGTAGATCATTTAAGGGTTGTACTTTAGATTTTGAGAGATAAGCAGTAGTTTGCGAAATTCAGCAAGTGTGAGTTTTGGTTGAAGAGGTGGCCTTTTTCGGTCATGTGTTCGGTGATGGTATTAAAATTGATCCAAAGAAGATTGAAGCGATAAGAAATTGTCCTAGATCATTATCTCCTTCGAATATTAGGAGTTTTCTAGGTTTGGTCGAGTATTACTAGAGATTTATAGAGGGGTTTTCATCCATTGTTGCATTGTTGACCAAGTTGACCCGAAAGAAGACAAAATTTTAATAGTCAAAAAAAAGTGAGAAGAGTTTTCAGACATTGAAGGATAATCTTACATCAACTCCTATTTTGACATTACCCTAGGGTTTAGATAAATTTGTGGTATATTTTGATGCTTCCCGTATTGTTTAGGTTGTATTCTGATGCAAAATGGTAAGGTCATAGACTATGCTTCGAGGCAAGTAAAAGTACATAAGTACAATTATCCAACCCATGATCTTGAATTAGCGATTGTGATGTTTGCGTTGAAGATTTGGCATCATTAGCTTTATAGGGTATATGTTGATGTATTCATCGACCACAAGAGTTTGCAATATGTATTCGACCACAAGAGTTTGATTGGTTCTGATTTAGTGTTAAATTCTATGGGAAAGGTGAAGCTAATAAGGGAAAAGTTGAAAACAACTCAAAGTCACATTCCAATGTTAGGAGGAGAGGCCTTGAGTTTCATGTTGGGGATTGGGTGTGATACAGTTTGGTAAAAAAAGGCAAATTGAGTCTCCGGTATGTTGGGCCTTATGAGGATTTAGAAAGGGTTGGTAAGGTGGCTTATAGGTTGGACTTGCCATTAGAAATGACTACATTCACCCGGTGTTTCATTTGTCCATGTTGAGGAAGTTCATTGGTGATCCAAGCTATATCGTGCCTTTGGAAAGTGTTGAAGTTGAGGAAACCTTGACCTATTAAGAAGTCCCGATTGAGATTTTGGACTGGCATGTGAAAAGGCTACGTAACAAGAAAGTTACATCGGCTAAAGTCCTTTGGATGAACCAACATGTTGAGAGTGTTACATGAGAAGCGGAATCAAACATGATACGATGATACCCTTATCTATTCCATTCTACTCAAGCCTAAGGTAATATGTTCTTCATACTCAAATAGTCTGAATTCTTACATTTCTGCATTTTCATGTGATAACATGCATGCTTGCTCATGAAATTGATTTTAAATGATGTTTATGCCAAGGTTTGAAGGTTTTATGATTTTGATGTTAAATTTGCATTTTTGCACTCATGTTGAGATGTTGATATTAGTTTTGCTCTATTCAAGCTAACTTTTATCATATTCAAGGACGAATACTTCCAAGAGGGAGATAATGTAAGGCCCTGTACCTCGAAAGATTGAACCAAGGCTCAAAAATGCATTTTTGAAAAATTATGGCCTAGGGTGCCTTTCAAGACACCCTTCACGGGTAGTAGGTGCACCCCATGCCTCGGTAAGGGGGTCGTAGAGGGTGCCTTGGGGTCATTTGTGGGCTGCCCTTGGCAGTAGGTGAACCCCACACCTCGGGAAGGGGGTCGTAGAGGGTGCCTTGGGGCCATTTGTGGGTTGCCCTGCAAAATGTGCACACCATGAGACCTTTCATGGGTTATGGTGCACACCACACCTAGTTTAGGGGTCTATGGTGGGCCCACTGCCCAAGCCCTCTTCCTTTGTACTTCACGACCATCCACTATCAGTCATGGTGCATTTCACAGTTCTTGAAGTGTACCTTGGTGGGTGTAGTGCAGTGCACTTTGTGCACTTAAGTGAGAACTTTTTGGTCCTTTATCCCGTCCTAGTGATTAAGCCTCCTTTTGGATGTTTTTACTCCCTTCTATGGTATTCTAACTTACCTAAGCCCTCCATGCACTCTCATACTCCTAAACTTATAATTCACACCACCAAAATTACTCTCAAGTCTCCTATCAAGCTCAAGTTTGGGATTTCATTGAAGGACCTCAAGTTCAAGCTCAATCTTCTTCAAATCATGGAATTAAATACCTAAGGTATGCAGGTTTGATTCATGGGTCCATTTCACCCATGAAGTCCAAACTAATTTCATCTTCTTCTCTCAATTTCAATTAATGAAATTTATGGACTTTCATACATGAACTTCAAATGCTTAAATTACCTTCTAACTATTGTTATTATGCTTGTATATGAATGTTTAAGCTTCAATTACATGAAAGTATATGAATTTACATGATACTACAATTTCAAGCCTATTGAATTTATCAAATCTATGCATAAGTACTTTCAATTGGTGGCTAAATGATCTTGAAATATTGAAATAAGTTTGAATTTACTTTAATTTCATGATTTTAAGCTTATATTTCATAAACTTGTGTTCATGCATCCAGTTTATGTAAGTATGACTATATTATGGCAAGTTCCAAGTACGAACATGATTATACAAGATCTCAAGTATGAATGTGATTATAATATGAATATGATAAAGCTAGAGTGTGTACACACCATCATGTACAAGTTACTGTGTATTGATGAGGATAGGTACAACCTTCCTTTTACACTAGTCATGAAATGAGATACTCCTATGCATGCAAGTACATTTTGAACTATGATTTGGCTTATGAGCTTAAGTATGCTTTATGATGGTTTATGACAAGTATATTTTCAAGTTCATGTATATATATATATATATTTCATGGGACTTGACTATTGAGGTGGGGGACTATCCCTAAGGGTCTTTATATAAAGCTTGTTTGTTGCATAGCTACATGCCACCATAGGTTCATGTTTGTTGATATGACCTAGCTAGTAGATCCACATATAGTGTTATGATTCATGACCCACAAGGTGAGATAGAGTTCTACCTTGGCAAGTAAACTCCTCTTTCTCTAGTGTAAAGGCAACATCGAGATTTCATGTTATAGCTCGCATGGTCTTATTGTCGATTATGGTTACTTCCCACATATGTATGACTATGTTGCTCATGTTCATTCATGGCATCTCATGTATTACTTTTGTGACTCCTCGTTGTATCTTATTCTGATTACTTATGTCTTTACTTGTCTATGTTGACATGTACTCTTTACTGTCCTTCACCTATATACTTAATGCATTCCACGTACTAATGCATGTTTTTCCTGCATGATTTCACTATGTAAGGATATGTGATTACCCTTCACAGCCCCGTACTTAGTCTAGTTGATTACCAGTATCTTGTTAGTGAGTCCTCCTTCTTCGGAGGCAAACCATGCTATGTCTAACCTATGTGACAACTTATGTTTGTTTGAGACTTTTATTCCTCATCTTTTTTATGGGTGAGCCTGGGACATGTCTTGGTCCACACTTGGTCTATTATGTAGAGTCATGACTTGGACACTATGTATGTTGCTTATTCAGCTTATGACTTTGTTTACTTATCTATCATATGTGATTCAATTTTTATTCTTCTGCCTGTTATGATCTTTGTCTTAACCAGTGAATGCTTATGATATGCTAAGGAGGCTTGATTGGGATTCCTTTAGGGATCTCATTTGTCGTGTCACGCTTAGGTCTTTGCTTGGGTCGTGACAAGTAACTTATTTTTCCAACTCATTCTTCTAATAGTTGTTGTCTCAATAAGACCTTACTAGTACCATACCTGGTTTGAAAGGGATGCCATGATTAAGTGCCCTGATAAGATGCAGTGACTTTGGCTCTTCAAACGCCCCTGAATACTTGTCTAGAACATCTTGACTAGTCTTATCCACCACTTCCCGATCACCTTGGACCTTTGTGCTTAGCATGAACAAATGAGCAATTAAAGCATGACCCATCTTCAAAATTTTGTTCATGGCACCACTATGTATCATGTTCAACCTATCCTATTCAGTTATGCCCTTCAGTACCAATTTATTACCCTTTTTGTCGATAGTGGCATACTTCTTCTCGTGATCAAACTTGGTCGGGTTGTACTTTTTCATCCAATCATTTCCCAACACAAGATCACATCCACCTAGAGGAATGATAAGTAGATCCTCTTGGAAGGACTTCCCTTGCATTTTCCACCTAAATCCTTGGGAATGAGATGCGCTCACGTGACATAGTTACCATCAACTACTATGACTCTTACCGATGCACAATAACTAGCTTTATAACCTGCTCCAATGACTGTGTGTTGATCAATAAGACTATGAGTGCTTCCAGAATCAATCAACAGGGTGAGGCTCTTATTCTTCACAATACCAATCACTAGTATAGTATTGACCTCATGATTGCTTCTTGTTAATGCATTTAAACAAACTGCTTCTTGCACTTCCTGCTAAATCTCCCCTTCAATATTTAGGTCCATATGTGAAGGGTCCACTATCTCAGTGGATACTCTTGTTGTAGCCTCCATCTTTCCCGCTAAGTGGCAATTCAACTGCTTTGGTCTATATTGATGCCCTAAGTATACTTGTCTCCACATCTAAAACATAACTTATTATTCTTCTTGTACTCATATACTTCAAGACTGGGTTTAAAAGCATTAGGTCTATTGGTTGAGCTTTCCAAGGCCTTAGGAAGAGGATTGGCTCGTAGCAGTAGCGAGCTTAGTGGTAATCTTATTTCTCCTTTGAATAGCTTCAATGACCTTCTCTTGCATCAATTGCCAAATTGAGAGTAGCTTGTTTGAACATTTTTATAGAAAACTTAAGTTCCTCCTTTAATGCTCCCACAAAACTAGACAAGTGTATATCATTGAGGTATGGATTCCTCACAAGCATTTGCGCTTTGAGGTGTTCAAATTTTCCAAAATTTCATCTATTAATCTTGTTTGAACAAATCTATTAAATTGTTCGAAAATATCATCCAACAATTCATCGTCAAACCTACTAATCAACTCTTGAAATCTGTCCAGTTAACTACTCCTCTACTCAATTCTAGAGAGTGATACCAAGTCTCTACTAACCCATTCAAATACAAAACAGTTGCTTCTACTTTCTAGTTCTCCCGTGTTCTATACAAGTTGAAATATCTCCTCACACTTGCATAGCCAGACCTTAGGCTCATGACCTTCAAAACTAGGAAACAACCACTTGGGAGGGGGAATGGGCACTATCTATAACCTATTTAGCCTTTGTTCCTGAGCCAAACTAGGAAGTATGCCATCTCCTTGTTGATGTTCTACATGGGCTCGATTAGGTACTCTCTCGAAGACTACTAGCTGATCTAGGATCAACTTCAGCGTTCCTTGAATCCCGATATGTGTATTTCAAATCTCTTGTTGATTAGCCAGTACTTCAGTTAGGACCTCATCATGTCTAGCCAACCTTTCCTCCACTATTCTGGATCTAGTTCTATCAACCATTCTCTACCAGGCAAGTCACACGAATGTTGCTCTGATACCAAGGCAAGTCACACGAATGTTGCTCTGATACCAATTATCAAGATTGCAATAAAGATCTCACTAAAATTCAGGAGAAGGAGGAGGAGGAGGAGGAGGAGAAGAAAGAGCAGAAGGAGAAGAAGAAGGAGGAGAAGAAGAAGGAAAAGGAGAAAAAGAAGGAGCAGAAGGAGAAGCATAGGTCGTTATATAACTACCTCAGTTGATGTAGCTACAATCACTCTTCTTGTGCCTTATTGATGTACTCATGATCTTAATAATTAAATCAAGTCTCAATTATTCTTTTGCCTAAATCAGGACTCAATTATTCTGCAATTCGACTTCAATTCCCATAGCTAATTTTCTCTTTATCTGCTTATTTATTTCTACTAAGTAGGATCTTATAGAGATAAGTTATATCGTACAAGTAGTGAAAATCATTAAATCAAGTCTCAATTATTCTTTTACCTAAATCAGGACTCAATTATCCTTCTGCAATTCGACTTCGATTCCCATAGCTAATTTTCTCTTTATTTGCTTATTTATTTCTACTAAGTAGGATCTTACAGAGATAAGCTATATCATACAAGTAGTGAAATAACTTACTACAAAATAATTTATTCCAAAATAACTTATTCCCAACCAAACGATCCTTAAATTTGTGCAACAAGCCAGAAATAAATGATTTTACTTTAGCGCATTGCTTCAAGGAGGCAATACTTATCGGTTGTGTTAACCCTACAATTCCATAATTAACATGGATGGATGCGTAAAAACCAAATCAACGGAAGAGGATTCAATTGATGGCGAAACTTCAACCAACTGGATCAGAGCAAAAAGAGAAAGTTGGCCACAATATGAGCAGAAAATTTACGTGTATATATATAGTAAGGTGAAAATCAGACAAATTAAACGTTCTTCCACGTGCCTACATGAGTTGTGGTCACGTAGTATCCCAACATTTTCCTACTGGAGTGAAACACTTCCACGATGGACCCCAGATATTCCTCATCGGCATTAATACATTTGTCCTAATATATTAGCCTCACTGTAACATGAATAGTTGAAATCATGCATTGTTAATGTAGCATTGACAAATCTACTGCTCCCTCGGTTCATAATCTACCCTTATTAATTATAGTCATTTAATGTATTTCTCAAAGCATTGAATTTGTTATATTTATGGGATGATATAATAAAATTGTCATTCTATTTATTGCTCCTTGAGGGGTGTGTCAAGTTAATACTTGATAGCAAAGATCGACGGAGGAAGTACTAACCAACCAACCTAAAACCATTTTAGTAAGTCAAGCATTTAAAATTTTCCTAAGAATCAGTCCAAATAAAACAAGAATTTGCCTTGGCAACCCAAGTACTTCTACAATCCAACCAAAATCGTCTTTGTTAGAGTGGAAAGTACCGAAACTAATTACAACAGGGTTCCACGTTAGCTAATAAAGAACCAGTTCCAGAAAAAGGGAGAAATGCAACTGCCTAAATTTCTACACTAAAGTGGACTCTTGAGGACTGGCTTTCGAAAAGATTCTGAAAGCAAAGAACATTGCATGACAAGAGGACTATTCCTGACTAATTTTCTCTGCATTTACCTTCGGAATGACGACAGCCTAAATACAAAGTGCTTCTGGACACAGATCCACAAGGAACCTACCTGTTTCCTCGTCATTCAACTATGCAGCGGCTGGAACAGGATGTTACCTCCCAGACTTTCGGGTGCATGAAAACAAATTAGAAAGAAAGAGTCTTCCTCGCCATCCCATTTTCACTCTTTACCATCTGATCGACAAAAAGAATGTGTTATTAACTTTTGACCATTTTAAAAATCTCATCTAGTGCAAGACATCACTTTCCAGAGTTAGCAACGTACTTCTTTTTAAAAGTTCATATAACTATAAGAAAGTTAGAAACAAGAGGAATGTGCAAGAATAAACAGGAGAAAATAAGCAAAAACTACAAATATAGTACTTAAAAAGTTAAAATATGAATACTTGTAATGCATGACTTCTGGCAAAGAACAAATTTAATTGACAAGAATGACAGGGTTCCTACACAAAACAAGGATAAAATATACTCATGAGGTAGGTCTATATATAACTATCTGTTCAGTTACATTATTTGGGTGATAGGTCTATATCTTTATTTATAACTACTAATCACCAATTTTACAAGGACTTGGCATCTTGCAAGGCCCCCGAAGTTTCCATGCGAGGTTGGTTTACTCAAAAGGCAATAGCTTCCCCTCAAGATTCACATTCATCCAGAGGAATCTCATGCAATTTCATTTTTTTCAATCAAAGAATTTCATTCAATGTTGTGATTAACATTGTCAAGATGGATGTACAAACTCAGAAAGAACAGATTAATAGGTTGTGACACAGAGTTGTCTTATCAAACAAGTTACACAATAAAAACAAGTATTTCGGGTTTAGAACAAACATTAACTTATTGCCTAACCTTGGAAAGTTTGCAGTCTGGATAGATCCCTAAAACTTGAATGAACTAATTAGAGAGAAAATCTCAAATGAACTAATTTAGGGAGGCAAATACATGAATGTTCCTTGAAAGTTGAAATTCGAAAACTACTAGATACGGTTTGGTGAAAACAAAACTTCACCTTTCTCGTTCAGAAAAGCAGAAGTATTGACATCCATTTGGAGAATGTTATCCATTGAACCACTTGGAGCGGGTGCAGCAGATACTCTAATTGTGGGCGGAGAACAAGTATTGCTCCTACTTGAGAACTCATTTGGTATATGATTTCCGGTTCGATGGTTCAAATAGATGTCCAAGCTAGCAGATGAAGACACTCCCATCTTTCTCTTGAACCTTTTCACCTAACAAAGACGTGAGACACTGAAAAAGAAACAAAAAAGCAGTACAATTGTTCTCCTTTCTTATTTCTATTATGATATTGAGCAGGTTACTTATTGCAGTACCTGTCTTTCCGCTTCTCAAGATATCTTTGCACTGATGCTTTTCTGCTTGAGTGGCCTTCCACTGCTTCTGCATAATTGATGGGAAAGAAATTAATGGAGAAGTAGAATAAGATGCTCGTGATTGCTTTGCCTTCAACAAGTTCGGTTAATCATCATATAAATGTTACCTACTTCAATGGTCAAGTTAAGTTGTGTTAATAGTAACTAAAGTTTGTTTTTTTTAAACTAAAAGACATAATTAGCAGGAGAAATCTATGTTGCTCAGACATTTCAATAATGTCAAAGGGTGCGTGACTGATTTCCAAAAGTAGTGCGGTTTTGAAGAATTAGACACGAAGGCTGCATCATTTTTGGAGTGTTCAAGCAACATAGGGAGAAAGGACTATTAAATCTTTCTGTCTGCAGACTTTGGAATGCCATCCAATTTAAATGGCAAAACCTGGTTAATGGAAGAACCTTTAACACATCAATGGTCTAATATCTAAGCAACAGCTAAACTTATAATCTTTCCTCATATCTTTTATTTTTGATAATGATGGTGTTGGAGCCAGCTAAGTCACCCCTTTGGGCGCCCTAGTTTTCAAGCATCATCATTATAATAGTGGGTACTTGGATTAGTTGTGGAATTTTAAAATCCCTTTCACATAACAGTAAAATATGGTCAGGATGGGAAGTCTCGACTCTTGGATAACAATGGCTAGAATATTTTTTAGTAAATTAAGGAATTATCTTACAATGGCAACAATTGTCTTATCGTTCTCTGGTTTTCAGGTACCATACTGTAATAGATAAGTTTTAATGACAGCTAGAGAACAGCAAGGCTAGTTAATATGAGAAAGAAAGTCATGGCCCGACACCACCCTTGGTAAATAATAACACCCATTACATTGCTCAATTAAACTAAACAGAGGAGCCTAATATTCCCAAGTTTCAGCAAGGTATAATGAGAACTTTTCCCCCTGTTTTGGGGGTTTCTTGGGGTTGAGGGGCACAGAATTGAAAAGAACCAAAGGAAACAAACGAACTTGCCAGAATTGTCTTCATAGAAGGTGTTGCTTTCCTCCAAACGCAGGCGAGTCACTTCAGTCATCTTCCCTGTAAAAATATTCAACTAGTAAGTTCAATAACACAACGGAACACCTCATCGAGATTCATGTTAAGTTATTTTCCACAGGAAGTCATAACCTAGATGGAACTAAACTAGCATATGGCATTTGGCAAGAGGAGGGGCAGTCACAGGTTAGGTCTGTTTTTCAGTCAACTTTATGCATATGCCATCAAAATCCTCAAATTATGGACTAATGTATGCAGATTCTTCAATTTCCATGGTAAGCCAAAAAAGAAACTAGAACGAACCTGTTTGCATGGTTGGCATGAGCACCATAGTAGAATCTGCACCCAGTTTAACATTTGCAGCTTGCAAATGGCATTCGGAATGTCGAGCTGCTCTGGCAGCATCCAATGGAGTTTCTGAAGGCACAAAGAGTGGGCTTGCAGCAAGATGCATGATTGCTTGTGCCTAAAAATACGCCAGTGGCCACAACAAGAACAAAATTAGTCAATTGTCAATACTTAATTGTTGTAGTTCCGAGGTACATCAAGCTTAAGGTACCTTTTCAGCAGGTACATCATCGTACACATTCACCTTGCCACAATAGAAGATTGTCAATTGACCTGCTGATGCATTTCCCGAATCTGTGGTTCTGGACTCCCCCCCAAAAATAATATTAGCATTTGAACCAACTATAATCAACTATAATGAAATTTGGGACACAATTAACAAAATAAGAACTTTGTAATGAAATGTTATACCCAAAATAAATGCACATCATTGGCAAGTAAAATTCTCTTAATGCCATTCAAAATGCATCAAATACTGAAGCTCTCAAATGAGACTACATTTAAAAAAGCATTAACATTTAATTGCTTGTCAAATCATCAAGCACAATACTTGCACATCTTTTACCAGCCAATTCAAGGACAGACAAATAAGCGAAAAACTTCATATTAACCACTTAATTAATATTGTAATTGTAATCTTTTTACTGTAATTTGGTAGGGAAGTGTCAGCCGCTGCTTCATGGAGTAGCAGAGTCGGAACTATTATTCAATAGGAACAAAGCATCTCAAAGACAAGCACCTTATTTATTTATAATGGAAAGTAAAGAGCCATCCATTCAAGATATAAACAACAACAACAACAACAAAATACCCGTGGAATCCCATTCAAGATATAAAAAGGTTAATAAATTGCTTAAACCAGCAGAGGAAACGACGATTTACCTAGAAGGAGCTAAGTTATTGACAACGGCAACAGAATCTGCAGCTTTATCACCGGAAAGATGAGGTTTATTGGGATGTTTTCTTCCGTACGGCACCGTTTCTTCAGCCGATTTAGAAAATTCTACATCGATATCCGCTCCTTTCTGGACCTACATTAGTTTAATTTATTCAATAATAAGGCTCTTAAACATGCAAAGTTACGTTCACAGTATGAAATTAAGCCGCGGATGTAGTATCATATTCATCAAATAACCATGAAAATAGTGAAAAGAGTAAATGCAAGTAGATGAAATCGAAACGCACTCGCTGTAAACTAGTGTCTGGGCGTGGAATGTGAAGCTTTTTCCTCGGGCCGGCGTCGGAGTCCGGCGTCGTCTCAAAAAGCGCCTTGAGTGAAATCACCTGCTGAATCGCCTGTGATTTATTCCATGACGGCCTTCTCATTCCTACAGGGAAACATATTCAGAAGAGACAGGCACAATCATCTTTCAAATTTCTTTACTCGATTCTCGATTTTCGCAGCTCCAGATTATTTTAATCTGCTAGCACATATATAGAGAGAGAAAACGAGAGAGAGATAAATGAACCTTTATCTTTAAGGTAACGTCGGCAATCTTCGCGCGTGAGCTGAGAAATGTCGTCGTCGGTAAGTAGGTAGAGCGGCTTGTCGAGAGGGGACTTGTAAACAGTTTCTTCCGGCGGCATGATGCAAAGCTCCGGTGGAAATCGGTACAAATTTGGTTCGTTGGAAAACTAGAAACAGAAGAAACGTGTTTGGCAGTGAGTAGTGTCGGGAGTGGGGAAAAAAATGGCCGCGGCGTCGCCGCTTTAGTGTGTTGGCTTTTTTTTCCTTAACCCATTTTGGAGAGGCAAGGCTGCAACCCCAGGTTGCCACGTAATCATGGATGTCATTATTGAAAAAGTTAGCCCCCATCTCATCTAGCGAATTCGTGATGCCCTTACAGGCCGAGAGGGGCCCTCTTTACCATCCCTTTTTAACTTTTTAAAAATACCGTGCATGTTCCGTTCTTAAAAAAAATAGTGTATTTTTAAAAAAATTGATATGAATAGTCCGCACAACTTATACCACCTCTACACCTGTACTTCTTGGCCTAAAAAATTGCAATTATATGTTGATTAGATTCCAAAATAAAATATTTTGAATCCAAAAATTTTACAAAGATAAGCAAGTATATCTCATTTTATGAATCTCTCCATCTTATTCTTATAGCTATCTTCGGTAAAAGAATGCACAAAAAACGTATTGATTTGGCCTTGGAAAGCTTAATGGTGATTATAAGATTTATGGTGGAGTTCCATATCAAGCCAATGATGGTCCATGGAACACTTTCACCAAATTGGAGGTGCTTAAAGGTATCTTAAATATACATCTTTAAGTTATTTATTCAATCAATTCTTGATTAAGAAGGTGAACTCTTTAAAGGCCATTGAAAATTCATATGTGGGGTACTCTGATTATGAAAAATAGTGACGAAGGAAGAGTGAAGACCCATATATGGAGATATTCAAGGTATGAAAGATAGCTTGGAAATAGGAAGCGGAAGACCCATATCTTGTTAACAGAGTAGATGCAGAAAAAAAGAAGAATATGCAGAACATAATCGATTAAGATGGAGTCAACACACTGAATTTTAATGGAACTCGCTTGAGTGTTTTTTATTACTTTGCGGCTACTGATTTTATAGATAGAAAGACATAACGATAATAAACAAAAAAGTTGGAACGACTAACTAATATTACTCCTAAAAAATACGAAACCAATTCAAGCTAAACTACTCTCCTAAAGGCCAGGACAAACAAAACAAATATGTTTTTTTATTTTACTAAAAGAACTTTAATAAAATCAACACCCTCCCTTAAACTGAAAGCTTTCAAGCTTTAGTTTAAACTCTGCTTCTTGAACTCTTCCATAGTGCTAATACCCATCAACCTTCTTAGATTTTGGAAAGGAAGCAACCTGAGAGGTTTGGTAAAGAAATCTGCCAGTTGGTCTTCACTTCGGCAATATTCCAACTTTATTGTTCCTTCATCATTGAGATCTCGTAGAAAATAATACTTCACATCAATATGCTTGCTCCTTCCATGTAGCATAGGATTTTTTGATAGCTTGATGGCAAAATTGTTGTCGCAGAAAATTATAGTTGCTCTTTCTTGTTTGAACTGTAGCTCTTCAAGAATTCTTCTCAACCAAACAATTTGACAAGCACAAGCTGTAGCAACAACAAATTCAGCCTCAGTACTCAATAAAGCCACAACCTTTTGCTTCCTGGAAGACTATGAAACATCTCATGTGCCTATCATAAAAACATAACTTGAAGTGTTGCTTCTGTCGTCCTGATCTCCTGCATAATCACTATCAGTAAAACCAAGCAAACTTGATTTATCACCTCACTTGTAGAACACACCAAAATCCTTAGTTCCTTGTAAGTAGCGAAGGATTCTTTTTGCAGTTAACAGGTGATTTTCGGCGGGGCTCTCCATATATCTGCTTACAAGACTAACAACATACATGATGTCTGGTCTTGTAGCAGTTAGGTACATCAAACTACCCACAATTTGCTTGTAAAATGTGCTATCCATCTTCTTTCCGCTTCCAGCTTTGTTTAGTTTCAACTCAAACTCAACTGGAGTATTGACAGAATTGCAATTCTTCATCTTAAATCGGTCTAAAATTTCTCGTACATATTTCTTTTGGGAAACAAGGATACCATCATCAAATTGCACTACTTCTAAACCAAGAAAATAATGCATCTTACCAAGATCAGACATCTCGAATTCACCCATCATAGACGTCTTAAAATAAAAAAACATGGCACTATCATTCCCGATAAATATAAGACCATCAACATATAAACACACAATGAGCATTTTTCCAAACTCTTCAAATTTAACAAAGAGAGAGTGCTCATATGGACACTTCAGGAAATCAACTTTTTGAAAGTAAGTCTCAATGCGACTATACCAAGCCCGCAGAGCTTATTTTAGTCCGTAAAGAGCCTTTTTCAACTTGTATACCTTATGCTTAGATCCAATTTTAATATAACCAGAAGATTGCTCGATAAATACCTCTTTCTCCAAGTATCCATGTAGGAAAGCTAATTTGACATCTAATTGAAAGATAGGCCATGAATTTTGTACCGCTATAGAAATTATCATTCTGATGGTGTCATGCCTTGCAATTGGCACAAAAACTTTTGTGTAGTCCACTCCATGATCTTGTTTGTATCCCTTAGCCAACAATCGCGCCTTATACTTGTCTATTTCACCATTTTTCTTGAGTTTTGTCTTACAGACCCACTTGACACCTATGATTTTATGCCCCTTCAGAAGATCTACTAACTCCCAAGTGCCATTTCTTTCAATAGAATCAATCTCATCATCCATAACTTTCTGTCATTTCTCCTCTTTTACAACATCCTCAAAAGTTGTGGGATCGCAATCTGCAAACAATATAAAGTGGGAAACATCTTCATTAATATCAATTCCTATTACCTTATAATCCATCATCGACGCGGGCCTTCTGCGAGCACGGCGAAGAGGTTGATCAGTTGCATCAGTTTCTTCCAAAACTGATAGTGAGGTTTCAATAGCCGTTTGAGTAGGAGTTTTAGAAATTTCAGGTACAATTGATGGTGACGTTTCAACAGCTTCTTAAGTAGAAGTTTCAGAAACTTCGAGTGCTGCAACTATTTCTTCGACTTCATTCTCAAATATGATTGGAGTAGATTGTTGCATATCCAATCCCAAGTAGTTTCTTCATCAAACACGACATCTAGACTGATCACGATCTTCTTCGTTAGTGTATTAAGCAATTTATATGCCTTTGATACTTCACTAACACCGAGAAAAATACACTTTTCACTTTTATCATCAAGCTTCTTCCTCTTCTCGTCTGAAATATATGCATACATAATGTAGTCAAAAATTCAAAAATAATCGACTGTTGGTTTTCTTCCGCTCCAACCCTCCTCTGGAGTCATGCTTTGAACAACAAATGTTGGACTTCTATTCAATACATGAATACTCCAATTTATCGCTTCTGGCACGTAAGTTTTTTTCATTTTTCCTCTGGCCAACAAATTCTGTACCATATTGAGAATAGTTCTATTCTTCCTCTCTGATACACCATTTTGTTATGGTGTATAAGCAACAGTGAGCTCTCTTCGAAATTCATTAGATTCATAAAAATCTTCAAATACTTTTGAGCAATACTCGCCACCACGATTAGTCCGAAGAGTCTTTATGGCCCTTCTAGATTCATTTTCCACATGAGCCTTGAAGCTTTTAAATGCTCCAAAAGCCTTTGATTTTTTCTGCAAGAAATACCTTTTACCACCATTAGAAATTGGATTGATTGGGCCACAAATATCTGAATGCACCAGCTCCAAAATACCACTCGCTCTCCACGACTTCCCTTTTGAAAATTGAGAATGATGTATTTTGCCAACAACACATTCTTCACAAACTTAAGAAGGGGTGATGATTTCTGAAAGACCTACCACCATTTTTTCTATTGGAGAGTTCTTAATCCACCAAAACCCAAGTGACCATATCTAAATGCCATAGCCATGACAAATCTTTTACTTTTGCTTTCCAACAATATTGAAAACTCTCTAACTTCAACGGGAACAACCTGTTTGAACTCATTTTCATAACAACAATAGCTCCTCTATTAGGATTATAAATCTCACATTCACCTTTCTCCATAGTTATAACATATCCTTTTTCTTGCAATTGATTAACACTTAGCAGATTACTTTTCAGAGCAGGAACATATAACACATTTGAGATTGTTTCTTCAAAATCATTCTTGGTTCTAATCTTAATATCATCCTTTCCAATTGCACCCATAGTGGAAGAATCACCAAAACTAATTGTTGAATGAAAGTCTCCATTTAAAGAAGAAAATAAAGACTTACTTCCACACATGTGATTACTGCAGCCCGTATCCAAGTACCAAATATTTTGTTCAGGTTCCTTCTCTACTTGGTTTGCCATCAACAATGTCTCAACTTCTTTACCTTCAACAAAATTGGACTTCTCATCCTTGTCATTTGGCAACATAGTATAGCACTCAGACTTATAATGGTCAAATTTATGACATCGATGGTATTCTATTTTGGATTTGTCAAAATTCCTTCCTCTGCTTTTACTGTGGTCATCATTGGCTCTAAAAGTTTAACTACCGTCTTTGTTGACTTTATCTCTATATCCTCGATCTCCTCTTCCTCTTCCTCTACTTTTACCCCTTCCTCTAGAGTTTGAGAAACGGGTATTAGTAGAAGCCTTCAAAGCCTGATCTTCAGAATTTGAACTGCGATTAATCTTCTATTCATGCACCAATAGGGAGCTTTGTAATTCATCCAGCGATAACTCATTTATGTCTTTCGATTCCTCAATGGAGCATACGACATAATCATACTTTGGTGTCAAAGAGCGCAATATTTTCTCAACAATTATGACATCGTTCATCTTCTTGCCATGGAATCACATTTTGTTGATGATCTTTATTGTTCTAGCGTAGTAACTTGTTACAGTCTCTCTCTCTTCATCTGCAAAATCTCGAAGTCCCTTCTCAAGGCTTGAAGTTGTGCACGCTTCACTCTAACAATACCTTGGTATTTTTTCTTCATCGAATTCCAAATATCTTTAGAAGTTTCTTTGCATAGAATAGTTTCTTGGATGGGACGATCGATAGCCTGAAAGAGATAATTCTTTGCCTTCAAATATTCAACTTTCTTGCTTCGAACTCCGCCTTCTGAGCATTCATTAAGGCTTCACCTTCCACCGGAGCTCCTATTTCGTCCTTGACAAAAGGTCAATACTCCTTTGACCATAAGAAATCCTCCATCAGCATACTCCAATGGTCATAGTGACCATCAAAACACGGAATAGTTGCTTGAACGTAATTGCTCTCTGAAGTCATAAATTAACAATATTGTTTTCTGGCTTGGATACCACTGTTAACAGAGTAGATGCAGAAAGAAAGAAAGAAGAATACGCAGAACGTAATAAACTAAGATGGAGTCAACACACTAAATTTTAATGGAACTCGCTTGACTGTTTTTTAGTACTCTGCAACTATTGATTTTATAGATAGAAAGACATAATGATAATAAATGAAAAAGATAGAACGACTAATTAATATTACTCCTAAAAAATAGGAAACCAATTCAAGAAAAACTACTCTCCTAAAGACCAGGACAAACAAAACAAATATGCTTTTTATTTTACTAAAAGAACTTTAATAAAACCAACATTCATATATGGGTCTTCACTCTCCCTTCATCGCTATTTTCCATAACTTAAAACCCCCACATATGAGTTTTCAATGGCCTTTAAAGACTCTACCTTCTTAATCAATGGTTGATTGAATAAATAACTTGAAGATACTTGAGATATCTTGCAGCACTTCCAATTTTGATAAAGGAGTTCCACGAAGGCATAGACCATCATTGAATTTATGTCGATATACATCATAAATTTTAATCAAGGTGGATGTGTGGTCATATTATGTGCAATAAGATTAGAAATGCAGATATTCAAATAAGGTGGCAGTGAACTTTGTGGTGGACAAGTTGTAGGAAGCAAGTCTGAGATGGTTTAGATATATGAAGCGGAGATGCATAAACGTACCAGTGAGGAGATGCAAGAGAGAGGGTACGAGAAGAGGCAGATGTAGGTCAAATAAGTATTGGAGAGAAATGATAAGATATGATATGATGCAACTTCATATTACCGAGGACATGAAATTAAATATAGAAAGGTCTGAAAGATACATATTAGGAGTAGAAGGTTAATAAGTATTGTAGTGTGGGTCATTGTACTAGTTGTTTTACTGTAGCTCTGTTAGTAGGTAGTATAGTATAGGCTGTTGTACTAGTTATTTTACTATAGCTTTTGTTCCTTTGTATTTATTTTGTCTATTATGATTTTGTCAGGTACTAATTGTATTGTTTATTAGTGCTTTCAATAATCTATCCTAATATGTTATTGATTGTATTTTGACACTGCACTATTTGTTGTTGTTTTTTCTATCTTCCGGTAGACCATGCAATGTTTTCTTGCTATGTGTTATATTTTCTTTACTATCTCCTTCTTTGCATCTAGATTTATTGCACTTGAGTCGAGGGTCTTTCAAAAATAGTCTTTCATCTTCACAAGATAGTTATAAGGTCTTCATACATTTTACCTCCTCAGACCCCACTTATAAAATTTCACTAGATATATTATTATTGTTGTTGTATTAAGTTTTATAGGATCTTATAACATATTGCTTGAAAATCATGGATAGTATTGATGGTGGAGAAAAAATATATCATATACTATGTTGAGTATATATTATTTATGTATCTAGTTTATTGTTAGGTAGTATTAAAGGTACATATCTAATATATAGTATGTCATGGTTGGTACATATTGTATAACCACTCTCTATGTTTGAAGGATGTATGGGGCAAAATTGGGTCTGGCAAAAGGAGCAAACCAAACTACAACATGTGGCAAAATCGAATATAAAGAAATGTTTGCGGCGACCTATGTAGAATGAAAGAAATCATCCCCGATATGGCAAGGAGAGACTCAATTGCCTACTTGTATGAGGCTGACACGTGACCGAGCATCTGAAAGAGACGTTACAAGGAAAAATCTTCTTAGAGCTGAAAGAAATCACAATGATCATTGGGGGCTTAACAATCAACCTCGAGCTGCATATCCATCCGCTCCAATCAGCTATAGTTGGGGCATCAAAATATAGACATATATTATGAAATAGTCTTTTCAATGTCAAGCATGCCATCATTTTGTATTGAGGCGACAATTAAGTTTTCATGGACTATAAAAGGAAGTTCTATAGAGAATAAAAGTAATCAAAAAACTTCAAGAAGCATTATTTTACTCTTTTTCTTCTTCCTTTAGCATTTTAATGGAAAAAGCCTTGAGACCTTCCCCACACTTGTATTAATTTCTTTTATTTAGAAACAATTTCTTTTGGTATAGCACCATGACCTTGGCGTTTTAGATAAAAAAGAATGTACAATCCTAATCCACTTGTCCCCACACTTGTATTAATTTCTTTTATTTAGAAACAATTTCTTTTGGTATAGCACCATGACCTTGGCGTTTTAGATAAAAAAGAATGTACAGTCCTAATCCACTTGACTTTAATCCCTTTTATAAATTTTACTATTGCCAAAATGATCATTTTTTCCGATAAACAAAGGCTAAAGTATATAGTATATCGATGCACATATATGCTAAACTTAAATTTGCATTAGCTATTCACGTAGTGTTAAATATACGTATCTAAATATGATAAATTTTATTATGTATATATTATATTAGTAGTTTATATCATGTTCATTATTTGTGTAGTGTTAAAATTACAAATCAAATATATAGTATATTATGTTCAATATATATTACATTAACAGAGAATACGAGGAGAATGTGGAGAATATTTTTAAAAATAAGAAAAAAAATCGTTGTTTGATAGTGTGCCTCCTCATTGATATATACACTCTTTGTTTCAATTTATTTTTTCTACTTTTCTTATTAGTTTGTTTCTAAAAAGAATTTTTTTTTTGACAATTTTTTAATCACAAATTTTCACGTAACATGTTTAACATTACAAAATTAAATAACATTTTCATATATTCTACATATCTTTCGTTTAAGACCATATAATTCAAAATACCTTTGTTACTTTTTAAAATTTACTTGACAAACAAATTGAATAGAAGGAAATTATACTTTTATTAGATAAGGACTAATTAATTTAATTAAATATTTCACTAATACCATCGTACTTTATTAACGACAATATATCAAAATTAATTGTCTCATCATTTATATATAATTTTCATGTCAAAAGGAATTCTCCTTTGCTCATTTACCTTGTATATATTGTAGATTATGTAATTTAATAAGAACACATCTTAGATAAGGCGTCAAAATTAATTATGATAACAATTTTAAAAGGTGCTTATTACTTTATATATATATTTTTTTTGAATTTCAAATTTTAAGTGTAAATTTTATCATAGTTGATAATTACTTGTTCTAGGTTCTAAATTCAAGGATTTTAAAAGAAGATGTTTTTAAATCTTTTCAAGTGACTACAATTTAGGATGTTAATGAGTCGATTTGAGTTGATTATTGATCAAAATTAAAATTAAACATATTTATCTAAAAAAATTCTTTTGGAAATTAACTTTAATTTGTCACATGAATAAAATTGTGTATTTGTAATTACTAATTAGACAAAAGGAGAATAATTCCCTATCTATATAATACGTTTCGGAGGAGATATGATACTCGTCGCACCTTCAGAAGTCTGTTACAAACAGACCCAACCACTTTCAAAAAGTCCCTTTTCATAAATCAATAGAAAAAATTGAATGTCATTATAAATATACAATTTTGTTCATTTATAATTATTATTTTCAATTATGGATTCCCTTATTGACAATATGTCATACCATAAACTCAAGGGGCATAACTAGCATCTAATGCCAAAATTTAGGCTAGAGCTGACTGTGTCATACCATTTGCCATTAGCGCATAGTAATCACATACAATCAGAAAAACAAACAGGTATATCTTGGCCTAAAAATAAGCAATCGATTGGGAAGGCCCCTGTCAACAGCTCTATAAAGGAAATAACTACCCCCAAATAATTCATATAAAGAAATCATCAACTAGTGCACAAGTCCTATTTGGGCTGTCGAGGCCACCACGATAACTATACAAAAGCTGAAAGTAGGTATATCAATACAATACAACAACAATTATCAAACCTCAATAAATCAACAATTAGATCATTTACATAGCTATACAACCCACACTAGTATGCAAGCTTCTAAGAGTAGTTTGGTTGGCGGGATAAGGCCCCAACCTACCCTAAAATATATAAAATAAAATCACACAAACCTCAAAACTCTAGCAGCACTGAAAGGTCTTGCCAACGTGCTAGAAGTCAATCATACTATTAGGGAGGTTTTCACGCCCAGAGAGGGTGTTCTAGGCGTGACCGACAAAAAAACATTGTTGGATCCCAAGTGAACCACTTGATCTCATCATATGCTGAATTAGAAGAAACACTTATAGAAACAAACAATTATGTATGTGGGCTCCAGGAAGTACCAGTAAATAAGCAAGTAACTAAAGAAATTAACTTTATATCAATAAATATGATTTTAAAAAAAACTCCAAGTACATCAATTGTGTAATGACCTTGAAGGTCATATCTGAAATTTTTAGTCAAATTACTATTTTGCCCCTTCTGGAAGTTGCTTAAGGTCATTTTTTGCTGAGTTTAAAAGTAAAATTTTGAAAATCTTGGTAAAAATTGAAGTTTAAAAAAAAATATTTTTAAAGGCTTAAGATTGAAAATTTTGAGTTTCAGAATCATTTTGAGTTTCGCATATTAGAATATAA
This sequence comes from Solanum aculeatissimum, assembly GCA_038996855.1. NCBI lineage: Eukaryota > Viridiplantae > Streptophyta > Magnoliopsida > Solanales > Solanaceae > Solanum > Solanum aculeatissimum. The sequence goes on from JBCEWC010000236.1 coordinate 42,649, forward strand.
TTCTATAATTTTTATTAGCTTCGGAATGATGAAACTGATCTATGAGAACTTGCAGAACAGAATTCAGAGTTAGGATAAAGTTTTTGGACCCAAAGTTGTATTTTTAGTTATTTTCGGAGCCAAGGTTTGACTTTGGTCAATATTCGGAGTTCACAAGCTTAGATTGAAATTTCGACAGTTCCGGTGATTCTGGATGGTCAAACTAACGCTAGAAATGGTCTCGTAACAATTTTTGGAGGTTCCAAGTGTAGTTTTGGTATTTCAACTAGTTTATTGGAATTGCATTGGTAATTGTGGTGTAGAGGCCTCATAATTGAATTCTAATTATTCCATTGAGTCGAAGCATTATTTTTGATAGGGATACATATTTGGCTTGCGAAATTCTAAGTTTGGATGAGTTCTGAGTGCCCATTCCGTATTTGATTATAGTTGTGTTATTGCTGGTGCATAATTTTGGTGCAGACCATCATTCTTCTCCGCGTTTGCAGAGGTCAGGAGGCCTAACATTCCGCGTTCATGAGGGTTCGATCCCCCATTTGCGGTGGTCGTCTTGGCACTCATCCGCGTTCACAGAGAAAGGGACCATATTCAAGGAGGTCTTTTTAGACCTGAACGAGTGAACATTTTAAAGACGTGTTTTAGACCTATTTTCACCGTTTTTAATATTTCAAGCTTCATTTGAGGGAGGAATTCTGAGATTTATCAGGGAAAATTGATTGGGTAACTATTTTCTAACCCATTTCATTGATTTATATTGATTAAATTGTAGTGCTAAGATTTACCTTGACACCCAATCTTTTTTTAAATGATCTCCGAAATTGAGAGATGAATTGCGCTCCTCTATCCGAGATGATAGACAACGAACCCCATGAAGTCTTAAAATCTCTCAAATATATAATCTGGCATAATCCTCCGGTGTCAATCGTCTTAACAGCCAACAAGTGCGCTGATTTAGTCATCCTTTCCACAATCAACCAAATCAAATTGTATTGCTTGCGAGACTGTGGTAAATCTGTGATGAAGTCCATGTTGATCGTTTCCTACTTTCACTCGGGAATCTCTATGTTTTTCACTAGACCACATAGCCTTTGGTGTTCAATCTTGACTTGTTGGCAATTTGGACTCTTAAAAACATAGTCTGCGATATCCCTTTTCATACCACTCCACCAGTACACCTTCCTCAAGTCATGATACATCTTGGTAGAACCTGAATGGATGAAATACTTGGAGTAATGAGACTGTACCATGATTCTTTACGAGCCTCTACCATAATTCTATTTCTGAGATCATCCACCATTGGAACACATAATCTACTTTGATACCTCAACACATTATCTCCTCCGTTTTCAATAACAATAACCTTTTGATTATGCACATCTTTCTTTAGTTGGAGTAGGACAAGATGCTGATCTTGCTTCTCCTTCACTTTAACTACTAGTGATGATTCTGGCCCATTTCATAGAATGACTCCACCATTATTGGAATCAATAAGTTAGACTACCGAACGTGTAAGTTTATGCACATCCTTAGTTGATTCCCTCTTCTCCTCTTTTGGGCTTGAAGTACTACCCATAGACATTATACTAAGCGTATAAGCCACGATATTTGCTTTGCTAGGATGGTAATGAATGCTTAATCCTTTAGCAACTCAAGCCACCTTCTCTGCCTTAAATTTAACTCCTTCTGACTAAATACATATTGCAAACTCTTATGATATATGAACAAATCTACATGTACCTCATACAAATAGTGGTACCAAATCTTGATAGTAAATACTACCGCTGATAATTTTAGGCTATGAGTTGAATAATTCCATTCATGAATCTTAAGTTATCTGGAAGCATAGTCTATAACCTTACCTTTCTGCATTAATAAACAATCCAAACTAATTTTGGAAGCATCATAATAAATAACAACCCCGTTTGTTCCCTCTGGTAGGGATAATATTGGCGCAGTAGTCAATCTAGTTTTTAGCTCTTGGAAACTTCTCTCACATGCATCTGACCAGTAAAACTTAGCCTTTTTCTGAGTCAATTTAGTCAATGGGGCCGATATAAATGAAAATCCTTCAACAATTCTTTAATAATAACCCGCCAAACTCAAGAATCTCCTTATATCGATTGGAGTAGCAAGTTTGGGTCAATTTTTCACTGCCTCAAATTTTTTAGTATCAACCTAAATGCCTTCACCAGATATGATGTTTCCTAAGAATTCCACTAATGCTAGCCAAAATTCATACTTGAAGAACTTAGCATATAACTCTCTATCCTTGAGAGTTTGAAGAATAATTTGGAGATGGTTGGCATGCTCTTCTTTATTTCTAGAGTAAACCAATATATCATTAATAAATACAATAACAAATATATCCAGATATGTCTTGAATACTCGGTTCATAAGGTCCATAAATGTTGTAGGTGCTTTAGTCAAACCAAAGGACATGCCAAGAAATTTGAAGTGATCACAACATGTTTTAAAGGGTTTTTGGGATATCGCATTCCCTCACTTTCAACTGATAATAATCTGATTCGAGGTCTATTTTAGAGAAGCATGTGGCACCCTAAAGTTAGTCAAAAAGATCATCTATCTTGGGAAGAGGATTCTTGTTCTTAAAGGTAACCTTATTTAACTAGCAATAGTTAATACACGTCCTAAAAAACCTATCTTTCTTCTGCATGAATAGTATATGAGCACCCCAAGGTGAGACACTCATCCTAATGAATCTCTTATCAAGAAGATCTTTCACTTGATCCTTTAAATCTTTAAACTCAATAGGAGACCTTCTATATGGTCAAATAGAGATAGGCCGAGTATCAGGAAGAACATTAATTCTAAAGTTTATCTCCCTGTGAAGACGGACTCCAGATAGATCATCAAGAAAGACTTCTGAAAACTCATTGACAATGGGGACTGACTCTAGAGATGGGGTCTCATTATCAATATATTTAACTCAAATTAGACAATAGATACACCATTTGTAGATCAACTCTTTGGCCCTAGCATTAGAAATAAAACGACCTTTAGGCACTGAGGACAACCTTTCCACTCTATGATTGACTCATTAGGAAATTGAAATTTGATAATTCAAGTTCTACAATCAACCGTGGAATAACAAGCATAACTCTAGTTCATGCCTAGAATAACATCAAAATGAACCATGTCTAACTCAGCTAGGTCAGCCATGGTATCTGTATGATATATAGAAATAATACAATCTCTATAAACACTTTTTGCCAGAATAGATTCTCCAACACGGATAGAGACATTGAAAGGCTAAACAAGACTCTCGAGAAGGATCTCAAACTTATTAGATAGATAATGAGTCATAAAAGTCAACATCACACTTAGATCAAGTAAGGCATAAACATCAAAGAAAAAGACTCAGAGCATACTAGTCATGACATCAGGAGAATTCTCTAGGTCATGTATACTACCTATAGCATACAGATGGTTTGTGCCTCCACCTGACCCAATATTAGCACCTTTGTAACTTCCTTGAGTTTGTTTTCCTAAGGAAGAAGGTTGGGCCTTAGTGCCTCCATCACTATGCCTCACAATTGGGCAATATTTCAAAAAGTGGCATGCCTGACCATACTTATATCAAGCATTGGTACCATCTTAACACTTACCCATGTCAAGTCTACTGCACTGGCCACAAGATGGCTTCCTTTTTAAACCTAGAGCTAAACTCCCTTGTGTTTTCTAACCTTGAGCTTTATAATTTTGTTGACCCTTTTCGACAGGGTCTTTTGTAGATGTAGGTGAATACTTAGAAGATCACTTCTTAAAGAAGGACTGATCACCCTTACCTTGGCTTTGTTGATTAGCCTCTTGCCCATTTGATTTAGCCTTTTTGTTCAAGTGATCCTCTCTATCCCTCTCTTTGTCATCCTTAACCTATTGAGCATGTACCACAAGTCTAGAGATGTCCATGTCAGAAATCATTTGCACATCCTTACATTTCTTCTTCAAATTCTAGCCCAAACCAGACACAAATCTTCTCATCTTTGCCCTCATATATGCAACCATTCTGGGAGAATATTTGGATAATTAGGTGAACTTAAGGTTGTACTCCTTAACGATCATTCCCTCTTGTCTCAAATTAACAAACTCCTCTACTTTGGTTTTTCTCAACTCCCTAGGAAAGAAGTGATCAAGGAATAAACCATCAAACTTATCCAGAATACAGGCTCCACATCCTCACCATGAATTTCTTTCCACTGGTTGTACCAAATGTGATCCATATCCCTAATTTAGTAGGAACCAAGATCCCCCCAGTTTTAGTCCCATGAATTACCTTTAGAACCTTTCATATTTCATTAGTAAAATTCAGGCGATCCTCCTCAGCCTTAGATCTTATGAAGATAGATGGGTTCATCCTTAAGAAATCTCTGATCTTTACAAAAGCTGATGCATCCAAGTATTGGTGTTCTGGTTTAGGGTATTCTGCTAACCCTTTACGTTGCTACCTATTGGATGAGCATAGCTATATCTCCCCTAAACTCATCTTCTGTAATTAAAGTGTCCTGAGTAGATGGCATTGGAAGAGCTTTCGTAGTCCTTGTAGGTCGTCCTCTAGTCCTCAATCTTGAAGGTGCCTCTGGGATGGGAACTTTAGTGGTAGCGACGTTTCTCTGACTGGTGGAACACTTTAGAGGCATTGTATGCAAATATGTAATGCACGAGTTAGAAGAAAATGTTTATAGAGTTAAACTTTATTACACAAACTCAAAATGCAAAGAAGTGAAATAATTTCTGAAAATCCCATAGCCTCCTAATTATAAGTGTGGCACACGATACACCCATAAGCAAGACTTTACTAGATATGACTTCTTAGTTAACTCAGTGTCACAACCCGCCACTTGACCATCTTGAAGGAAGAAGAATCTAGAGTCAAAGAGAGGTTTATGGAAGACTCTAGAACGTTGTAAAAAAGTTTAGAGTCAAGGAGAGGTTCAAGGAAGACTCTAGAACATAGTACAAAAGTCATGAGAACTCTTAGAACACTCTAAAAATGTAGAGTATTCTAGAAGTAGGTACTAATTTGTAAATATAGAGAGGCATGTAAAGTAAATATCATTTTCACTTTGACCCCTACTGAGTAGTATAAATAAAAGGGTCATTTATTTATACAATCAACCTGGTAAAGTTAAAGCAATCTTCCAAGTGTTATACAAGTCTACTGCAAAAGCTCTCTTATTTTCTTCAAATATATCATTCCCTTAGTGATCTTAGTTGAAAAGGCTTACGTGAATTTACAAGATCATGAAAGAGTCGTGAGTAAGTTTTCAAGTGTTGCATGAAAGTCTTAGTCAAAGTCTAACTTCATGATAGAGTGCTATCATAGCGAGGTTGGTACTAAGGGAAATCGTAAATGAAGGAGACATCAACGCCACTAATGCAACAAACATTAGGCAAGATACTGAAAGGAAGCTACGAAAGGGAAAACATAACTTTAAGAAGAATGAAGAGATGTAATTTGAGCCTGAACCAAGCGAGGCCCTAATATTTTACTCACCCTCGACCATTAAGTTGAGTGATGAAGAATGAGATGAGCAACCCGTGGATGTCACACCCAAAATTGAGTAGATTGCAAGGGTGGATGCCACTAGGCAAGCAATGGAGATCTTAGGCAAATGCTTGAACAAGTTCGATGGCAAGTTAAAGACTTTGGAGTACTTCACCCTTGAAAAGAATGATAATATCTGGAAGGAGTTAGACGGGTGGAAGGCTGCTAAGTATGAAATGAAGGTGACGATCACTTTATTAGTGTGTCAACTCATGTGCTAAGCACGATAGAGGTCATGAGGTCCGAGGTAATGACACTTATGAAAGTTATTAGGGAGGAAAGATGCAACATCTGATGGAGACAGGGAGGATAGGATTGAGGCTCCTAAGCTACCCGTGTTTAAGGGTGCTAGCGATGCGATGAGGTAGAAAACTCTCTTTGGCACTTGGAAAACTACTTCACGTCCTCACACTTCATATAGCTAACCTCACAAATGAAAATATGTTATTCCACTTTATGGATAGGCTGCAAAATTAGGCTAGGACGGAGTTAGAATGCAGAAAATGTTAGGACTATTGATAAAACCATCACCTAAATAGAAGCTTTAATGATTTTTAGGCATGAAGCATGATAGAGACATATAAGGAGAGACAAGAGGTAGTCATGACCAAGGTGGGGGAGATCATGGCAAAAGCAAGGATCAACAACCACATCCCAAGAATTATAACACATATAAATCTAATAACAAGAAGTCTGGAAGTCAATGCAATGCTGAGAGAAAGGCACAACCCGCTAAAGGGAATGAAATCTATATATGTGGTAGGTCATATGGCCATGCAAGATGCCCTGGACTAAAGAACCTTGGTGCTATATTACAGAAATAGAAAGAGAAAAATACACAAGAACTAGGGCAAGGTTTGGGTACAACCCAATTAGAGTGATTGGACTATGCAGAGCTATTATAAAGCATCTAGAGAAGCTAAAAGAATATAGTGCACAATACATGGACATCATGATCAGTGGATGACCCTCTTGTGCTATGGTTGACACAGGTGCAGAGGCTAATATCATGAACAAGTCTACATCAACAAGGTTGGGGTTAAGTTATAGCCCAAGTAACGCCTTCCTTAGGATAATCAATGCACCATTAAATCCTGGGTGTGGAGTTTCTTAGGGAGTAAATATCACATTGGACAAGTGGCATGGTAATACCAAATTCAATATCGCTCCACTAGATATCTTTGATATAATTCTTGGGTAGGATTTCTTCCAAAAATACCACATGACAATCGATCCTTATCTCCAATAACTCTTGGTCATAGAGTGAGAAGGGTCCTACGTGGTACCTTTGGTCAAGGTACCAAAGATGGAAGGACAATCCCACCTATTGACCTTATATCTTGTGGAGGGGATTAAGAATGAGAAGTCAACATACTTGGAAACTCATTTTGATGAAGGAGAAGATAAAAACTCTTTGTCATATTGCACACCCATTAGAAGGAAAGATCATTGGACGAAGCCAAGCGAAAACAAGGACAGCCAACCACAACATTGTTTCTAGGTCACGGTAAAGGGCAATCTCCGAAGAAGGCCACCTAGGAATGATATGAAGAGTTGTGGTAGTTTAAAGACAAAGTCTGAAAGTTCCTATAATAGTAGTGAGCTATGGTCGTTGCAACATTAGGTGGTGGAGGATGTTAGGACCCACCACTTGACCATCTTGAAGGGAGAGGAATCTAGAGTCAAGGAGAGGTTTAAGGAAGATTGTATAATGTTGTACAAAAGTCTAGATTCAAGGAGAGGTTCAAGAAAGACTCTAGAACGTAGTACAAAAGTCTTGAGAACTCTTAAAACACTCTAGAAATGTAGAGTATTCTAGAAATTGGCATAAATTTATAAATTAGAGGGACTTATGAAGTAAATATTATTTGCACTTTGGACCTAATGAGTATTATAAATAGGAGAGTCATTCATTTGTACAATCAACCAAGAAAAAGTTAAAGCAATCTTCCAAGCGTTATACAAGTCTTCTCCAAAAGCTCTCTTATCTTCTTCAAATCTAGCATTCCCTTAGCAATCTTAGTTGAAAAGGCTTACTTGAGCTTACAAGATCGTGAAAAAGTCATGAGTAAGTTATCAAGTACCGCAAATAAGTCTTAGTCGAAGTTCTTGAATTCTGTGCTTTGAAACCAAGTTTATCACACCTCGAGAGGGTACCCTAGGCATGACCGGTACTAAAAAATTATTATTGGCTCCCAAGTAAATCACTTGATATCATCACATGCTCAATTAGGAAAAATATCTATAAAATCAAAGAATTATGTATGTGGCCTCCGGGAAGTACCAGTAAATAAGCAAGTAACTCAAAAATTAACTATATATCATTAAATATGATTTTGAAACAAACTTCAAGTACATCAATTGACTCTATCTATGAAGCCTCTATGAACTATTAAGAAGATGCAAAAACAAGACCAAGATTACCTCAACTATGAAAAGAAAGATGAAATAAAATAAAAAGACATCTTTTGAATGCTAGGAGGACTCACCAGGACTCTGTAAAGTGCCCAAAATCTTTAATGAATTATTTGTTGAGGATCCCTAACACATGTATCTGCATCATGAAAAGATGCAACATTAAATAACGTCAATACGTAGAATGTACGGTATATAATATGGCTTAATTGAACAACATACATCAAAGGTACTCAAAGATAGAATTAGCTCAACTCAACATCAATATGACATGCAAGTTTAAAAATAGCATAAACAATGCTTTCATAAAATAGTCTCATCGATTTTCAATATGCATATGCAACTCAGTAAAATAATATACTCTTACTCTTAGGGAGTTTCTACAATCGATAATTTTCACCTATGAGTAAGTGATGATACAACAAACTACTGTCGTTGCCACAACTATCCAGTACCTTGCTAGGGTAACAAACACAAAATTAACTCATGGATCCATATAAAACCTTTATAGGGACTTCAAAGGTATAAACCCTTCTTATCCTATATTAGCGGCATAGTTTATAGGGTTGGAGATAATTATAATTTTACTCAAATCAGTGCTAATACTTCTCCCAAAATATGCTCAAATTCTTATCTCATTTAGTCTCATTGGACTTTAATTGTCATGCTCCGAGAAGTTACCCTTTGCGTTGTTGGCACTCGAAAACCATTACTGGCTCCCAAGTGAACCACTTGGCGTAATCACACATTGATTCATTCAAAATCAGTAAAAGACTTAAAATAAAGAGACAATAAGATGGATGTCACACCACGAGAGGTTACTCTAGACATGCCCGACACTTAGGAACCATTGTTGATCTCCAAGTGAACTACTTGGCTCATTACACTTATTTAATCAACGAAAGATTCAATGACACAAAAGAAAGTACTTAAGTGGGCAGGCAAATCATCATATAAAATAGTTTTCAAATATACGTTTTATAAAAATAACTCAATATTTCAATTTATATAAATGACAACAGTTTACAAAATTGACTCTGAAAGGAAAATAGACTCAATTCTAACTCTAACTGACTCTGTCTATGAAGCCTCTATCAACTCGAAAGAAGGTGTCAAGATAGGTCCATGGATACCTTGGTAGACTACTAAGAGGAGATAACTCAAAATAATAGATTCCTCCAGAAGCAAGAAGGTCCCGCCACTGTCTGGAACTAAATACACCTTCAACAAACGTCTTCTAAGGATCTCTCAATCCTGTATCTGCATCATAAAATGATATAGCGTCGAGTGGCGTCAGTACGTGAAATATATAGTATGTAATATGACTGAATAGAAGAAAACTCAAAAGAGAACTCAACAGCTAGAGAAAGCACAATTCAACTCAATATGATATGCAAGTTTTAAAAAAATATAAATACTACCTTTCAAATAAACTCATTCATATGCAATTCTGTTAAACTAAATTTGATTCTCATTGTTAGGGAGTTTCCTTAACTAACAAGCATCACTATATGAGCAAGTGATGTTACAACGCTTTGCACTAACGTTGTTGCAGTCGTCCAATACCTTGCCAGAGTAAGGGATGATTCAAATTATTGGATCCACAAATTAAATCCTCTTTTGGGATAAGAGTTGTCCGAATTAATGACCCAACTATCCTACATTGGCTACATAGTTTATGGGATTTGAGTTCTTTCAAATCTTAACCAAATTGATGTTAATATTTCTCCCAAAACATGTGCTCATATTTATAAACATTTCAATTCAACTTCTCCCAAAACATGTGCTCATATCTTTCAACATTTCAATTCATCTCATCAAGTCTCAATGGACCTTTTTATCAATTCAATTTCATCCCATCAAGTCTCAATGGACCCTTTCATCTTAATTCATCAATGCTTTTTATTACAAATCATATGCTCTTTCATAAAAATAAATATGCTTCAAAAATCATGCATATCTCATCAAAATGTTTTTCTCAAAACAACATTTAAAAATCATCATCTTTACTAAAAACATACGTAGCCTTAGCTTGATTTAGAACAATACTTTATTTAATACATGAAAATCATGAATCTCAATATCAATAATGCATGGAAAAGTATTGATCATTAAATCAACTAGGGTTCATGGAAAAGTAACCATGAACCATAATTTCAACAATAAAATCATAATAACTTTAATATATAATTATATAAAACTCAATAGAAGAAGAGTTGACTCAATTGAAATTGAAAAATTAGATTTTTAATCAATTCAATACTCATTCAAAATAGAAACTTAGACGTGGGGCACGTAGACGAACTCAACCCAATGCTATGATAGCCTTATATACCTAGAAGAACAAAAGGTTTTGAAGAAACCTTTAGCTTGTGACCTTACAACTTAAACTTGAGATTCTATGAAGTTCTTGGATATGAAGTATGAAGAAAAATCTTGATTCAAACCCTAGGTTCTTGAAGAGAATCTTGAACTTGAAGCCTTTAGATGTTGTGGATTTGGAGAAATTTATTTCTTGAAGTTTTTAATTTTTGGGAGAAGGAAAATTAGGGATCAAGGGGGTTTTCTATACTTATAATGATGTTATTAGGTTATAAGATGGGCTTTGAGAAGTTATTTAAGGATAAAAGGTCAAACATATCCTTTTGGAAGAGTCCAATAATCATCAAAATTGAAAAAATGACCTTTTGATGAGTTTTGGTGGCCAAATTGGCAGTTTTAGGGCCCCATCATTGAATCATTCGGTGTACCGCCGAATGGAGACATTGGGTCGACCTTTTTACAGTTTTAAAGGTTTTTGGAGTATTTCGGCTGTCTAAATCGGTGGGTCGCTGAATTATTCGACAGATTGTTGAATTTTACATATTCGATAGGCTTTAGTAAAATGGTCATAACTTTTTAGTGCGAACGCCGATTAAAGCAAAATTGGATTTGTTGGAAAGATAATTCAAAGATATTTAATTTGATATATTATGGGTTATCTAAATTATTATGTGCTATAATATATGACCATTTCAAGTTGATCATTCTATGAAATCATATCGAAACTTATTCAATGAAAATATTTTGAACTTGGCTTGACTTTGGGTGTGCCTTATGACCTCAAACCACATCTGACACACTTCAATTACTTAGGAAAGGAACTTAACATACATTCACAGTTTTGGAGTTATTGGATCACCTAATGTTATATAATCTAATATCAAAACTCAAGCGATATTAAAGGTTTCAACTCAACTTTGTCTTAAGGAATTTTTGTAACCTTAATTCATATTCAATCTATCATACCTCTATAAAATAGGATTTAATATCTATATTCAGGGTTAGAATCACTCAGTACGATTTCATATGCATAAGAGGAAAATTTGAATCTTAGCTTAGAAATTTTCAAGTTGTTACAATGGACAAATACAATTTACATTCTAACTCAATGTATAGAGGCTATAGACCAATAATCAAGCTCCAAATCCATAAGATAAGAATAGTTTTAAATACACCAGTTAAGAGATAACGATCTCAACATCAACTCATCACGGTCTAGTCTATGAAGTTTCTATCTCTACTATCTAGATAGTGTCAATAATAGGTTTATGGATACCTCAAATAAAAATAAAATTTCTAAACTCAAAATCAAGAAAGACATAAGTGGTATCCTCCGATTGCAGGGGAGGACTCACCGATTAGCTAATAGAAGATAAGATCCTTAACGAACCACTTGTTAATGATCTCTAATACCTGTCTCTGCTTCATGAAAAGATATAAGCCTAAATGGACATCAATACGTGAAATATATGAGTATGTAAAAAAGCTAAAATGAAATAACACAATCAAAGATACTTAATTCAAGAGACTCAACTAAAAAGGATAAGAACTCAACCAGAGTGTCATAAGTCTAAAGTAAAAGTATGGTTTAGACAATAACCAATAATATCCTATCCAATCCAATTCAATCCAATCATTAGAGTACTATCAACACCTATTTGTTAGTTTCTCTTATTCGACAATAATCACTTATGAGTCAGTGATCGTACAATGATCTCATTGACATTGCCACAACTGTTCAATACTTTACCAAGGTAAAGAATGAATAAACCAATCATGGATCCAATAATCAATCAAGTCTTATTACTTCAAGATAATAAAAATAGGAAAATATTCGACTTACAGTTCAATCCTCTTCTTTGTTTGGCGACGTAGTTATTGAGTTCGAATTAGATTTACTCTCACTTAATTTAGTGCTTGATACTCCTCCCAAGACTCCATGCTCATAAAATAATTAATCTTAATCAAACCAATCAATAAGCTCATAAGGACTCTTACCAATATATTAATTTTGTCTCAATCAAGCCTTTCGACCTATCAATCATCAAATCAATTCCTAATTACATCTTTCAAGAGTGACTCAGATGATCATTTAACAGGACTATAAATTTAGACTAATCATCTGAGTTTAATTTATAAGGACTCAAAGGACCATCCAGTTCTATCAACATTATCATAATTCTCACATCATAATCATAATCAACATTCATCATGTCAAGGCTATAGACTCATCCCATAGGTCCACTCATGCAAATTTTAGTCAAATAATATTTAGGATGTTGTCACGACCTAAACCTAGGACCTAGCTATGACACGACAAATGTGACATCCGAAGGTGTCCCATCCAAGATTCATATTCATATCATAAGCATTCATAAGGTAAAATAAACATACATAAGAGAACAAGCAAGCAGAAGTATATAAACATAAAATATCATAGTCACCATAGGGAACATACATCCATCCATAGTCCAAATCATGCCTCCGCCTCATAGATCTTGGCGGGGACTAGCACATAACTCACTAGCTCACCCTCAAGATGTACATCAAAATAAAATAGAAGGTAAGGTCTCAACATAAAAGGAACATCATAAGGCTTGTTCCCAAAGCATGGGAACTGGCCAACAAGTCTTCAAGCTCAATATCCGGAAACTATCCACAAAATGGAGTGGTCTCCTCATCGTCTGTCCCTATATGATTTGGATCATGTAAATAAAGAATCATGTGTTAGTACATCTATGTATATAGGTATGCCATGAATCAAGGGACATCACAATAATATCAATATGCATAATCATCATCAATAGAACAAAGGGACAATATGCATGAACATGCAATTTTAAAAATCATATGAGAAGATATCATAAAAATACATTTATCATCATTACATACATATGTGGGAATAAGACCTTAATCAACATTCATAAGACCATGCAGACTATTACATGGAATCCTGATATTCACTTTCATCAAGTTAAGAGGAGCCTACTTTGCCAAGGTAAACTCTAGCCTCACCCTATTGGCTCTATCCTAGCATGGTGAGTGTCCATTAAAAGCTATATGGATCCATTAGCATACCTTTAAGGCATAAAGACAAAAACATCATTCCTATGGTGACACATAGTTATGAAACGATGGTATCTGCCTATATTGACCCAAAAATTTTCAAAAATCATAATGGTTGGTCAAGGTTAGTGTTGAACCCTTCATAGTTGAATTTTGATAGTCATGGGTTGCATTTAAGTGGTCGGATTCAAGTAATTGTTTTGGTAGAAGATTGTAAGGCCGGTTAGACAATATGGACTTTGAAATGCCATATATCTTGGTATGAGATAAACTATGTAGGATATTATATATCAAATTGAAGCTCTTTAAGTTATCTTTGCAACGCAACTAGTTTCACTTGATTCAAAGTTTGGATGTGAAAGTTATGACCCTTGCAGTGAGACTGCCCGTATGTGGAAGTATGTTGGGAAAAGGATTCAGGACGGAGTCAAAATGAGGGACCATAGACAGTTTGGTGATTCACAGTCTTTGGTTAGTCCTGTGGGTTGATCCAGTGGGCTCCCTTGGAGTTTGGACCAAGCCCCGGACCAAGTGGAATTCCACGGACCACTTCACGGCCGTGTGAGCTTTCATGGTCCGTAACGGGTCCCGTGAAGTGTTCCAGAGAGTTGGTCAAGGCTCAGGGCCGGACTCCGGATCAAGTGATGCTACATGGACTAGCACATGGTCTGTGTGCAGCTACACAGTCTGTGAGACCCCCCGTGAGTTGGTCTAGAAAGTCCCCTGAGAGTTTAAGCTGAAGTCGAGACCAAGTGAGGTCTCACGGACAGGTTCACGGTCCATGAACCTATAGATGACAAATGGAAAGCTTTTATGAGGCACTGTTTCTGTGATCTTGTCCGCTTCATGAATGGTTAATTCATAAATTGGTTTAATCCTATGCCACTTTTAGCCTTTCTAAATTCTGTTAAAGCCCCCAAATCAAACCCTAATCCCTTTTTGTTCATTCTAACACTCTTCAAACCTCACCAACATTTTCTCAATCCTCTTAACCTCCATTGATGAAATCTTGAAGAAATTTGGGGAAAATCTTCCTTATTGGAAAATCATCAAATTCTCTTGGCTAATGTCAAGGTATGTGGGATTGATTCATGAATTCCCTTTCATCCATGAAGACACAAGAACCCTTTTCTTTAAATTATGAATTTTATCTTTCTTTAATTATGGGTTCTTTAAATTTTGATGTATTCAATTGAATTGAGTTATGGGATGTAGAATTTAGGTAATGTAAAGTTGATTTAAGTTTGAATTTCATGAATTGCATCAAAACTCTTGAAGGTCTAATGTGCATGTCCCTTTGATGGTTTAAAATTCTTGGATAAATTGTATTATGCTTTGAATTGGGATTTTCTCATGAAGTATGTTGAAGTATCTATTGAATTATGATTTAAGGTTTGAACCTCCATTACCCATGCACTTGATTCCTCATTCATGGCATATGCATTGAAGTATGGTTATGATGAAATTCTTGTTAAGGGCATACCCTTCTTGTTATGATATGATATGTTAAGGCTTGTGATCACATAACCTCTTGTTATGGCTCTTTGAGCAACCATGGGTGTTTACACCAATATGATATGATATGACAAGTATGGAGCTACTCCTATGCATGATGTTTGACATGAAAATGTACTTGGACTTTGAGCCCAATGAAACATGAATTGAAATGTATTTGGCCTTTGGCAACTATGCATGAAAGTAAAACAAGTGTTTTAGCCTTTAAGTCTAAGTATGCATGATTTATGATGTCAAGTGTTTCCGTTCTATTTTGAAAGCATGTATATTTATACATATTCTTGTGGGATGACAACTTAGTACCGAGAAGGATTGGAGTAGTAAGTGGGCTATCCCGAAGGGTCCCACTCCTTTATTGAAACTATGTGTCAACATAGGTATGCTACTGATATGGGAGGCTCGTAAGGTATGCTATGCTATGATATGATATGTTATGTAAACCCTTACAAAATGACTGGCTCGTAAGGAAGGTGGCCATCACACCAAAATGACCGGGTCGTAAGGTGTGGCGTAGATTACCTTTGGCAAGTAATCTTCTCCGATCTGATGGGAGGCCTCATCGAGAAAGTTCATGTTGTAGCTCACATGAGTTTGGATATTGGTTATGGTTTCATCCCCCCTATACTATATGCATTATGACACTTCATGCATATGGTCATCATGGCATATTTATATACTATTCTTTCTTATATTCCCTTTCTATGTATGTGCCCTTGTCATCTAGGTTGATTATAGGTTCATGTCCATATGCATTTGCATGCTCGCATACTTAGTGCTTTATTGTGCTAACCCATACTCTTTGTCTACATGTTCTAACCATGTAGGGACCGGAGATGACCTCTATCTCGTATTATGTCGAGACCCCGTTCTATCTTGTAGAGGCTATGTCGGACATGTTAAACTCTTGTACGTTATATTATATTTTGTTGAGGTATTATGACTATCGAGATTTGATTATGGGATGATATTCCGATTATGCTTATGATTATATTTTGGCTTGTGAATATTGGGAATGTGCTTATGTGAAAAGTCCCCTAACTCGGTATGCCACCATAGCTTGATTCCTACGTACTCCCTCCCCCCCTTTAGAAATACTTGTTATGTGCTATGTGATACATGTTCACCCCATCCCCGACAACATCCCCATAGCTTGAGTCCAAAGCCCCGTTCTCCCTAGAAATATATGCTATGTGTTTATTGTTTCACTCTTCTGAACCAATGATGTGAGTAATGATGCTATGATGGCTTGATCGAGGACTTTCGGGTTCTCCTTCGCCATGTCACATCTAGGCCCCATATACGGGTCATAAAAAAGATAGTATCAGAGCCCTAGGTTTGTAAATAATCCTCGAAGTCCAACATGCCACGTCAAGTAGAGTCTTGTTCATGGGTGTGATGCGCGCCATACCTATGAGCGAGAGGCTATGATGACATTTTAGGAACTTTTCACTTCATTGACCCTTGTGTCGTGCCTTGTACTATTTATAAGATTCCCTAAACCCTTGGTATTCTTATCGCTCTTTCAGAACATGCCTCCCAGAAGAGTTCCCTTCCACCGTCGGGCTCCCGACTATGAGGAACAAGCCCCACAGATGTCAGTAGATAACAAGTGACCTATGCCGAATTTAGGAATGTGGTGTCTATGTTGGCCCAAGCAATGGCTAACCAAGCCTGGCCAGCTAATCCCACAACTGCTGGTACTCCGTCCTCTAGAGTGAGGGGTTTTACCCAGATGAACCCTCCAGAGTTCTTTGGCTCAAAGGTGAATGAAGATGCTCAAGAGTTCACTGATGAACTCACTAAAGTGTTGACCATAATGGGTGTTAGTTTCGAGGAGAAGACTGAGTTGGCTGCATATCAATTGAAAGATGTGGCTCAGGTGTGGTATAATCAATGGTTAGGTTAGAGGATGGTTGATGTCAAGCTTGGGTGGGAAGAGTTCAAAATAGCCTTCCTTGATCGGTTCTTTCCTCTTGAGCTTAGGGAAGCCAAAATGACTGAGTTCATCAATCTTTGATAGGGTGGTATGACTGTGAGGGTTTATTCTCTCAAATTTACTAAGCTCTCTAAATACGCTCCCATGCTTGTATCTAACCTTCAGGCAAGAATGCACAAGTTTATTTTGGGTGTCTCAAATTTAATGGTGAAAGAATGTCGTATGGCTATGCTTATTCCGGATATGGATATCTCAAGACTTATGACTTATGCAAAGCAAATTGAGGTCAAAAATCTTAAGGAAAAGAGAGTGAGTGAAGCTAAGAGGGCCCGGTTTAATGGTGGGTTCTCCAATTCTAAGAGTAGTGGTGGGTTTAGCCGATTTCATCATGGCTAAGGTTCAAATATGAGGGTTGATAATCCAAAGGTGCCTCCTCCCAAGGCACAAGTCGGGGGTAGTCCCCGAATTCCCCGTTGTGACCAATGTGGGAAGAACCATGTGGGTGATTGTAGGAGAGCTTCGGGTGCTTTCTTTAGATGTGAGGGTTTAGATCACAAGATTTTCAACTGTCCTAGGGGTGCGAAAAAAGATCAAGCAACCCCGGGTGGTCAAGGGCAACCGAAAGCTCCGGTTGGTGGTTCACCCAGGAACAATCGATTTTATGCTCTTCATGCCCGCCAGGAGGAAGAGGAAGCTCCGAACGTCGTGACTGGTATGTTAAAAATCTTTGATTTTAATGCTTATGCTTTACTTGATCCCGATGCAAATTTATCTTTTGCGACTCCTCTGTTGGTTATTAAATTTGGTTTGAGTCCCAAAACTCTAAGGGAACGTTATTCGGTGTATACTCCCGTGTGTGAGTCTATTGTTGCTCGGAAAATGTATCGGGATTGTCCTATTTTTGTTTTGCATAAATTATCCCCAGGTGATCTTGTAGAACTTGAGATGTATAATTTTGATGTTATCCTTGGGATGGATTTGTTACATAGATCGTACGCCTCAGTTGATTGTAGAACTAGGCAAGTTAAATTTCAAGTTCCTAATGAACCCGTGTTGGAGTGAAAGGGTAGTGATTCCACGGTTAAGGGTCGGTTTATTTCCTACCTCAAAGTCCGAAAGAGTATTTGTAAGGGGTGCATTTATCACATTGTGCGGGTTACATATGTGGAGGGTGAGACACCTAAGCTTGAATCGATTCTGGTGATTAACGAGTTTTCCGATGTGTTTCCCGAGAACTTGCTCAGTATTCCTCCCGATAGAGAAATAGATTTTGGTATAGATTTCCTTTCGAATACCCGACCTATTTCTATTCCTCCTTATTGTATGGCCACAACGGAGTTGAAGGAATTGAAAGATCAGTTGAAAGATTTTTTAGAAAAGGGTTATATAAGGCCGAGTATCTTACTTTGGGGTGCTCCCATTTTTTGTGAGGAAGAAGGATGGGTCACTCCGAATATGTATTGATTATCGGCAATTGAACAAAGTGACTGTTAAGAATAGGTACCTGTTGCCTAGATTTAATAATTTGTTCGACCAACTTCAAGGAGCTACTCATTTCTCTAAAATAGATCTTCGTTTGGATTACCATCAATTGAAGGTAAGGGAATGTGATATCCTGAAGATAGTCTTTTAGACTCTTTATGGTCTCTTTAAGTTTGTGGTGATGTCGTTTGGGTTGACCAATGCTCCAGTGGTGTTTATGGATCTCATGAATTGGGTGTTCAAACCGTTCCTTGATAATTTTGTAGTGGTCTTCATTGATGACATCTTGATTTTCTCCCGAAGTGAGCGGGAGCATATGGATCACTTGAGGTTGGTGCTTCAAACGTTGAGGGAGAAACAATTGTATGCCAAGTTTAGCAAATGTGAGTTTTGGTTGCGAGAAGTTGCTTTCCTTGGTCATGTGGTGTCTGACAATGACATCAACGTTGACCCTAAGAAAACTGAAGCTGTGAGAGATTGACCTAGACCATTGACTCCTTCGGACATTCTAAGTTTTCTTGGTTTAGCCGGTTATTATAAAAGGTTTGTTGAAGGGTTTTCCTCTATAGCATCTCCATTGACTAAGTTGACTCAAAAGAAGGCCAAATTTATGTGGTCAAATGAATGTGAGAAAAGTTTCCAAACCTTGAAAGATCGACTTACATCGGCTCCGATATTGACTTTGCCAAATGGGTTTGTGGTATATTGTGATGCATCGCGTATTGGTTTGGGTTGTGTGCTTATGCAACATGGTAAGGTCATAACGTATGCGTCTCGACAATTGAAGGTGCATGAGCAAAATTATCTGACCCGTGATCTTGAGTTGGCACCGGTGGTGTTTGCTTTGAAAATTTGGTGATAGTATTTGTATGGGATTCATGTAGATGTCTTCACCGATCACAAAAGTTTGCAATATATGTTTACCCAAAGATACCTTAATTTGAGGCAAAAGAGATGGTTGGAACTTCTCAAGGATTATGATATGAGTTTTCTTTATCATCCCGGCAAGGCTAATGTTGTGGCGGACGCCCTTAGTAGGCTCTCTATGGGAAGAGTATCACATGTGGATGAAGGGAAAAAAGAGATAGTGAAAGATATGCACCGTTTGGCTAGGTTGGGTGTAAAGTTGGCCGAATCTGACAATGGTAAAATTCTTGTTCAAGGTGAATCCGAGGCGTCGATAGTGGTTGATGTTAAGGCGAAACAAGACTTAGATCCCTCCTTAATTGAATTGAAAAAATTATTTCCGAAGGAAAAATTGAGGTTTTCTCCCAAGGGGGATATGGTGTGTTACGGTACCAAGGTTGATTGTGTGTTCTGGATGTTGATGGCCTAATGGAGGTTATCATGAAAGAGGCTCATAACTCTCAATATTCTATCTATCGGGGATCTACCAAAATGCACTGATATTTGAGAGAGGTATATTGGTGGAACAGAATGAAGAAGGACATAACCATGTTCGTGTCAGAATGTCCTAATTGTCAACAAGTAAAAGTGGAACATCAAAGGCCCGGTGGCTTGATCCAAGATATCAAAATTCCTACTTAGAAGTGGAAAGATGTGAACATGGATTTTGTGGTAAAGTTACCCCGTACTCAAGGACAATTCGACTCTATATGGGTTGTGGTTGATAGGATGACCAAGTCGGCTCACTTCTTATTGGTTAAGACTACCTATAGTGCTGAGGAGTATGCCAAGGTGTATATTCAGGAGTTGGTAAGATTGTATGGTATACCAAGGTCTATTATATCGGATCGTAGTACTCAATTTAAGTCTCATTTTTGGAAGTATTTTCAAAAGGAGCTTGGTACTAAGGTTAAGTTGAGCACCACATTTCATCCTCAAACCGATGGAAAAGCCGAGAGGAAGATCCAAACCTTGGAGGACATGTTGAGGGCATGTGTGTTGGAACTCAAAGAAAATTGGGATGATCATCTACCTCTCATTGAGTTCATCTACAACAATAGCTTCCATGCTATCATTGGTATGGCTCCATTTAAAGCTTTTTATGGTAGGAGATGTTGATCTCTGGTTGGTTGGTTTGAAATAGGTGAGGCGACCTTGTTAGGCTCGAATTTGGTTGTTGAGGCCATTGAAAAAGTAAAGCTGATTAGGGAGAGATTGAATACGGCTCAAAGTCGCCAAAAGTCTTATTCAGATGTTAGGAAGAGGGATCTTAAATTTCATGTTGGTGATTGGGTGTATGTGAAGGTATCTCCTATGAAAGGCATCATGTGTTTTGGCAAAAAGGGCAAGTTGAGCCCCTGATACGTCGGACTTTATGAGATTGTGATGCGGGTTAGCAATGTGGCTTATAGTTGGATTTGCCTTTGGACATAAGCTCCATTCATCCGGTGTTCCATGTGTCTATGTTGAGAAAGTTAGCTGGTGACCCTAAAGAAATCACCCCTTTGAAGGGTATGACGGTTAAGGAGAACTTGACCTATGAAGAGGTATCGGTTGAAATCTTGGATAGGCAAGTGAAGCGGCTTCGTAACAAGGAGGTAGCTTTGGTAAAGGTGCTTTGGAGGAACCAAGAAGTGGAGAGTGCAACGTGGGAAGTGGAGTTGGACATGATGGAGTGATATCCCTATCTCTTCCAATCTACTCAAGCCTAAGGTACTAGGTTCTATCCTTTCTAATGGTCCTAATTCTTTAAATTCTTGAGTTAATGACATTGCATGCATACATGAGTACGAAAATGATTAAAATGATGTTTTGACTTGAGTTTTGAATGACTTTTGAAATTATGCATGATCCGTTATAAGTTATGATGAAAATGTCTCTTGTTTGATTGATGTCCTTAAGCCATGGTTCTAGCCCATTCAAGGACGAATGTTCCTAATGAGGAGATGATGTAACGATCCAAAAATTTTTGAAATTCATAATGGTTGGTTAAGGTTAGTGTTGAACCCATCATGGTTGAATTTTGGTAGTCATGGGTTGCATTTAAGTGGCCAGATTCAAGTAATTGTTTTAGTGGAAGATTGTAAGGCCGGTTAGATAGTTTGGACTTTGAAAAGACATATCTCTTGGCATGAGATAAACTGTGTAAGATATTATATATCGAATCGAAGCTCTTTGATTTATCTTCGTAACTCAACTAATTTCACTTGATTCAGAGTTCGGATTTGAAAGTTCTTGCCCTTGTAGTGAGACTTCCCGTATGTGGAAGTATGATGGGAAAAGGATTCGGGACGGAGTCAAAGTGAGGGACCATGGACTGTTTGGTGGTTCACGGTCCGTGGTGAGTCCCGTGGGTTGTTCCCGTGGGCTCCCATGGAGTTTGGACTAGGCCCTGAACCAAGTGGAATTCCACAGACCATTTCACGGTCCGTGTGAGCTTTCATGGTCCGTAAGGGGTCTCGTGAAGTGTTCCAGAGAGTTGGTCAAAGCTTGGGGCTGGACTCCGGACCAAGTAATACTCCACGGTCTTTGTGCAGCTACATGGTCTGTTAGACCGCCTGTGAGTTGGTACAGTGCCGAAGTCGAGACCAAGTGAGGTCTCACGGACAGGTTCATGGTCAGTGAACCTGTAGACGACACCTGGGCAGCTTCCGTGAGGCACTGTTTCTGTGATCTTTTCCATTTCATTAATGGTTAATTCATAATTTGGTTTAATTCTATGCCCCTTTTAGCCTTTCTAAAGTGTCTTAAAGCTCCCAAATCAAACCCTAATCCCCTTTTATTCATTCTAACACTCTTCAAACCTCATCAAAATTCTCTCAATCCTCTTGACTTCCATTGATGAAAGCTTGAAAAAATTTAGGGAAAATCTTCCTTATTGCAAAATCATCAAATTCTCTTGGCTAATCTCAAGGTGTGTGGGATTGATTCATGGATTTCCTTTCATCCATGAAGACCCAAGAACTATTTTCTTTAAATTATGAATTTTAGCTTTCTTTAATTATGGGTTCTTTAAATTTTAATGTATTCAATTGAATTGAGTTGTGGGATGTAGAAATTAAGTGATTTAAAGTTGATTAAAGTTTGAATTTCATGAATTGCATTGAAAATCTTGAAGGTCTAATGTGCAGGTCCCTTTGATGGTTTAAAATGCATGGGTAAATTGAATTATGCTTTGAATTAGGATTTTCTCATGAATTATGTTGAATTATCTATTGAATTATGATTTAAGGTTTGAACCTCCATTACCCATTCACTTGATTCCTCATTCATGGCATATGCATTGAAGTATGTTATGATGAAATTCTTGTTAAGGGCATGACCCTCTTGTTATGATATGATATGTTAAGGCTTATGGTCACATAGTCTCTTGTTATGGCTCTTTGAGCAACCATGGGTGTTTACATCAATATGATATGATATGACAAGTATGGATCTACTCCTATGCATGAAGTTTGACATGAAAGTGTACTTTGCATTTTGACCCAATGAAGCATGATTTGAAACGTATTGTGCCTTTGACAACTATGCATGAAAGTAAAGCAAGTGTTTTGGCCTTTAAGCCTAAGTATGCATGATTTATGGTGTCAAGTGTTTCCATACCATTTTGAAAGCATGTATATGTATACATATGTTTGTGGGATGACGACTTAGTACCGGAAGGATTGGAGTAGTAAGTGGGCTATCCCCAAGGTCCCACTCCTTTCTGGAAACTATGTGCTAACATAGGTATGCTACTGAAATGGGAGGCCCGTAAGGTATGATATTATATGATATGATATGTTATGTAAACCCTTCCGAAATGACCGGCTCGTAAGGAAGGTGGCCATCACACCAAAATGACTGGGTCATAAGGTGTGGTGTAGATTACCTTTGGCAATTAATCTTCTTTGATCCAATGGGAGGCCTCATCGGGGAAGTTCATGTTGTAGCTCACATAAGTTTGGATGTCGGTTATGGTTCCATCCCCTCTGTACTATATGTATTATGGCACTTCATGCATCATAGTCATCATGACATATTGATATATTATTCTTTCTTATATTCCCTTTCTATGTATGTGCCCTTGTCATCTAGGTTGATTATAGGTTCATATGCATATGTATTTGCATGCCCGCATACTTAGTGCTTTATTGTGCTAACCCATACTCTTTGTCTATATGCTCTAACCATGTAGGGACCGGAGACGACCTTTATCTCCCGTTGGACGACGAGTGATAATCTTGAAGCTAATTGATTGTGGTGAGCCCTTTTGATCAAGGGCAATAACTACTTTCTATCTTCCTTATATCATTTTATTTTCTTTATTTTATGACTTGAGGGTGAGCCCGGATTATGTCGAGGCCTCGTTCTATCATGTAGAGGCTATGTCGGACATGTTAAACTCTTGTACGTTGTATTAAGTTTTGTTGAGGTATTATGACTATCGAGATTTGATTATGGGAATGATATTCCGATTATGCTTATGATTATATTTTGGCTTGTGAATGTTGGGAATGTGCTTATGTGGAAAGTCCCCTAACCCAGTATACCCCCATAGCTTGAGTCCTACTTACCCGCCCCTTAGAAATACTTGTTATGGGCTATGTGATACATGTTCATCCCATCCCCGACAACATCCCCATAGCTTGAGTCCAAACTCCCGTTCTCCCTAGAAATATGTGCTATGTGTTTATTTTTCCGCGCATCTAAACCGATGATGTGAGTAATGATGCCATGATGGCTTGATCGAGGACTTTAGGGTTCTCCTTCGCCATGTCACATCTAGACCCCACTTCCTAGTCGTGACACTACCAAATCCCTCTCAGTGCTAAGTTATGTAACACCCTTACTATTAAATCATGTACGCACTTTCAAAAGGATGTTTCGTTGAGATAAAATCAACCCCTATTTCATAACTCTGTGACTCAAATTTGCGTCATTAGAGGAATCGATTTTCTTGAATCGTCGAAAAGGAAAGGGGGAGGGGTGGTCTTAGTATAATTTG
>JBCEWC010000237.1:0-20317 GCA_038996855.1 Solanum aculeatissimum
CCCCCCCCCCCCCCCCCCCCCCCCCCCCCCCCCCCCCCCCCCCCCCATCACGAACAGGAGCAGAGGGACTAGTAGCAATATATGGTGGTTGTGTTTCATCTTCATCATCAAAGATATCATCATCTTCATTAATTTCATTATCATCTTCCGGTAATGACTCATTAAAATTACCATATCTTCATTCTAGATATTCATGATCTAACTCGGTATTAGTATCAATATTAAAACAAGTATCATCAACATGTGTAAAATCTTCCATATTAATTCTAAGTGGCGGTTGTCTTGATTGAGATTTTGAAGAACTACCAACTGATTTTTTTACCAGTTAATGTGTTAGCAATTCTACCAAAAAAATACTTTTTTCTTTTCTTTTTCTAGCAAAATCCATATTAAATTAAAATAATACAAGTAATAAAATTAAAGATTATATGAAATTATGAATACAAAAACAAAATTAACTAATAAAGAATTAAAACTAATAAGATAAAATTTGTAAGTTGGAACGAATGTACCGAACGTCTGCGTAAAAGCAGACATAGAAGTCGAAGTTGATGAAATTTGAAGCTTCAATATGCTCCAAATTGATCCACCAAAATTGGCTCCAAATTTCAAAATAGCTCACCAAAATTAACAAACTAAATAATATTAAGAACTTACTAATTGAGAGTAAATAATAAATATAAATAATTAATTTGATAGTAGAGAGAATTGAGAAAGTAGTAGAGAGAATTGAGAAAGTTGAGTAAGATTGTGAGAATTTGTATGAAAAATAATGTAAAGTGGTGGGGGTATTTATGGATGGATTTTTGGGAGGTAATTATAAAAATAAAATTACAATTAAACAAAAATTATAGAAACTAGTCGTTTCAACGACTAGTTAAGGCTGGAAAATTGTTGCTTTGAGTCGTTGGGGTGGACCCCGCCCCCAACAGTTAACTGCCTTAATTGTTTTTTTTTTTTAATTTTGATCAATAAATCGGATCGATTCCGGTATTACGAAATGGTAATTACCAATAAAAAATGGCGTCCTTCCCATTACCCCTACTAAAAACCTATCTACCGACACCTACAGGGATAGTACTGGATCGGGGCCGGAACCAGTACTAAACTAGGATGGGCTGGTATCGAAATCGGTATCCCCGATTCCGCTGCCACCTTTAGTGCCATGTGGCTACATCATTGTTGTTAATTCTTAGGAGCATTTATGATCTCTTGAGATAAAAACACAGGTATTTTTAATCCTAAAATATAACATAAGGTACAAGTGATCTATTTTGCATAGTTTAGGGATAATTTTGATCATTTTCTGTTGTTTCTATTATCAATTGAAAAAAAAATATGGAAGAAAAAAATTATATAAAAATCATTAATAATTTTTAAAACTTTAAGACCTCCGTTTGATTTTAACTTTAGATCACTAATGTGCGTGAGCTATCCTGATTTTCCTCACTACATTTGACATAACAATTAGGATGAAAGCTCTTTGGATCTTTCTCATTGAGCTACTTATTCGGTTTTAACGAGGACTGAACAAGTTTTTCTACTTTACAACCTTAGTCCTTATATACTAAAGGAAGTTTCTTGACTTTTTGTGTACGTGATAAAGACCTAAATGTAGCACTCCATCCATTTTAATTTAATGTGTGTGTGTGTTTTGTTTTACTTTAAAAGAAAGAATTTTTTTTACTGTTAATATTAAGTAACTCAAACATATCCTTATTAGGCGTGTTTAAAAGAACAAGATCCAAGTAGCATTTTTGTATATTATACTCCCCCTATCTTTTATTAGGGTCATGTTTTATTTTTCTAGGGCGAATTTAATTTATCTTTTAGAGTCCATTTCTTTTTAGTTCTCATATTGCATTTTCGAAAATCATTTTTTGAATTTTTAAAGTTAAATTTGATTATCTTAATTTGATATTTTTAAACAAAAATTTAGATATTATAAACTATATGAAATATAGTATAAATTGCAATTTATCATATCAATATGATAAAAAAAATCTATTTTTTAAAATGTTAGTGAAAGATCATATAGTTTAATTCTTAAAAAAGAACCTATGACAACTAAAAAGAACCAGAGAGAATAGTTAATTCATCTAATATTTTAACGTATAATTTTGATATTTAAAAATTGTACAAAAAATACTATAAATCGTAATTTTTATCATATCATTTGATAGGAAAAAAATCTTAAAATATTAATCAAAATTGATTTAATTTAAATCTCAAAAATAAAATTAACATGCCAACTACTTTGGGACAAAGCGAGTACACATCTTTAATTAAAACCACAAAATACAATATTTTTTTTAAAAAAAAAAACAAAAAACTTTGGTGCCCATCAAAGTATTAAGAACCATATATTGAAACTAAGGGAGTACTAGTTAGTAACAGTATATTTTCGAACACCATTGACCAGTGGCTTTATCTATGTGGGTGCAAGTTAAAAAAGATGGAAGAGTACAAAAAATTGGTGAGATGGATAAATTAATTTGTAAAATATATATTGCTCTTATATATACAGCTGCAGTGTAATCAATAATTCCTTTACAACATTATGAGTTGGCTATATAGAAAAAAGATTTTGACAAGACTCAAATCGACAAAAATGTCACGTCTTAGTAAACCCTCTTTCACCAACGCATAACATATTTTCTGTTATCTGGATGTTCAATTTATGGTACTTAAATATTTTCAAAGTATTATAAACTCAGCACTACAACGCAATATTATTCTCAAAACATGATGTAGGATAAAATTAGTGATATAGTAAAAAAATTTATCAAGCAATGTCAAAATATGAAGAAGTAATTAAGCACATAAAAAAGACGAGAGATTAAATATCTATCCTACATACATAAACAAATGGTTTTAGCATGTATAATTATAGTATAATTTTTTTGCAAGAAGGTTCAAATGAAACTGTTGGTGTTTTTACTTCATTACCAACTTAATTAATATTTAAGATACTTCAAAGAAGAATCTAGAATATTCAAAAGCTATAGAGAAATAAAGTAAGATCTTGACAATGAATGTTTGAGAGAGAGAAGTCCAAAAATATTCTAGAAAAAGGTAGCTAAGAATATTTTAGAAGAGAGTAGTATATTTCATTCACTAGATTTCTCCATTGCCATCAATATGTTGGAAAAAATGCGGACTAACACCAAGTATATACAATAAAAAATAATAAAAATAGAAAAAATGCTGACACCAAGAATTTTACATGAAAATTCTTTTAAATAAGGGAAAAATCACAGGTCAAGAGGAACAACTGATGTTATAGTAAGAAATTTTGATATTAGACAATCACAAGGACAATACTCAAAGTCACTACTACACACTCAAAAAGAATAACCTTCTTTTGATTTCTCACTTTACTAAAATATCACTTCCACTATATTTTTCTTCACAGACTATTTTCTTGTATAGTTTATGGTATACCTCACTTTTTCTCTCAAATATTTTTCTTTCTACCTTGGTGTGTTCTTACAATGAGCATAAGTGCTCTATTTACAGAAAAAATTATCTTTATTGATGTCATTGATGACATCATGATAAATCAATATTTTAAACTTTAGTAGGTTTGTTGGTGAGATTTGATTTAACAAAAATAGTGATCATTTAGTTGTTGAGATTTTTTGTCAAGTTCACATTTTTTACTTTCTAGTTATTTTTTAAAATTTGTAGCAAAAATAAAATCAGGGCATGGGATAGACCTCTACAAATCTTCGCCTCCAGTCCCATGACCTAAAAGGAGGTATCTTTCTCTTCTTAAAGAGAACTAATGCCAACAAGTTCTTTGCACAGTTCAAACTTGTCCCTTAATACCACTTTGGTCAGCATATCTGTGAGATTCTCATTTGTAGAGATTTAGAGATTTTTTCAATATGCATAGATCTGTCTTCTATCTTTTCTCGAATAATCCAGTGATGTCTCACGTCTATGTGTTTCGTCTTTGCATAGTACATCAAGTTCTTGCTCAAGTTTCTCCCACTTTGACTATCACAATAGATGACATACTCCATCTATTGTAATTCACATTCTTAAAGGAATTATTTGATCCATATCATCTCTTTTCTATATTCAGTAGCCACAATATACTCTGCTTCAGTTATATATAGTGCAACATACTTCTGCAATTTTGACTGTCATGATATAACTCCCCCTGAAAAGGTAAATAAATATCCAATAATAAATTTTCATTATTAAGGTCACCTGTCATATCAGCATTCGTATAGCCCTTTAAGATTTAATGTGCTCCTCCAAAACACAAGCATTCATTAGAGCTTCCTTTCAGATACCTAAGTATCTATATCACATCTTTTCAATACTTTTTGTCAAGACTATCGAAAAATTTGTTAACAACACCAATTGCATGAGCAATATTTGATCTAGCGTATACATCAAACTTTCGACGATGGATGAATATGGAACTCTGGCTATACTCTCCTTTTTGTCCCTAAATATAGTACACGTCTTCTTCCTCAACTTTTATGATCAACAAGAAGTGCGCCAACAAACTTAACATTTTTCATATTGAAGCACACTATTACACGTTTAATATACTTTTCTTGTGACAAATAAATCTTTATTTTATCTTTAAGACGAGTAATCCTCAAGTTCAAAATTTATTTGGCATGGTGCAAGTCTTTCATAAAAGAAGACTTACACAACACTTTCTTTAGCTAATTAATTTTGAAAGTATTCTTGCCCACAATCACCATATCATCCACATATAGGAATAGGATGATAAAATCATCAGAATATTTTTGTACAAACGCACAATGATCTAAAGAAGTCTTCTTGCAATCTTGCTCCCCCATAATAGATTCAAATTTTTGTATCATTGTCTAAGAGCTTTCTTTAGGTAATAGAGACTCTTTTTGAGTTTAGACATAAAATTTTCTTTACCATTTACTTTGAAGAACTCAGGTAGTTTTATATAAATCTATTCTTCTAGAACGTCACGAACAAAAGTCTTCTTCACATCCATTTGCTCAATCTTTAAATCAAGATAGCAGCTAAATTAAGAACTGCATGAATATAGGACATTTTCACAATAAGAGAAAATATTTTGTCAAAGTCAATACCATTTCTTTGACCAAATCCTTTAACAACCAATCTAGCTTTGTACCTGGGCTTCAAGTTGTATTCTTCAACTTTAACTTTGAAGACCCACTTGTTCTTCAAGGATCTTGTGCCCGCAGATAATTTTGCTAAGTCATAAATTTAATTCTCGTGTAGAGATTTCATCTTATCTTGTATGAATTCAATCTATTTATCTTTGTATTCATCTTCCATGGTCTTCTTATAACATTCAGATTCTCCTCTATCAGTGAGTAAAACATACTCATTAGGTGAATAACTGATGTAATGACCCTAAAAGTCATTTTTGGTATTTTTAACTTAATTATTATTTTTCTCTTTTCAAAGGTTGCCTTGGGTCATTTTTGGATGAGTTAAAAAGTTCAATTTTGAAAATCTTATAAATTGTTGGAGTTTTGCAAAAGAAAGAGTTTTAGAAGGCTTAAAGTTGAAGATTTTGAGTTTTGAGGTCATTTTGTATTTTGAGTATTGGAATATGATTTTGTTGATTTCATCAGTTTCAGAATGTTGAATCTGGTCTAGGAAAACTTGCAAAACTGAATTCAGAATTAAAATAGAGATTTTAGGCCCAAAGTTGCATTAATTTTCAGTTCATTTTGGATCATAAGTTTGACTTTGATCAATATTCAGAGTTCGGAGCTCGTATCAAAATTTTGACAATTTCTATAGTTTTGGAAGGTCAAACTAATGCTAGAAATGACTTCGTTTTAATTTTTACAGCTTCCGAGAATATTTTGAGTTTTTGAGTCTGAAACTAGTTTATTTGACTTGCATTGGTAAATGTGTCGTGGAAGCCTCTAAATTAATTTCTGACGATTTCACTGAGTCTGGATCACTATTTATGATGTGAATACATATTTCGTTTGTTAAATTCTGATTCTGAATGAGTTTCGAGTGTCCATTCTGAGATTTAATTTTAGCGGTGCATTGCTGGTGTAAGTTTCTAGTGTAGCCCCCTTTTACTCTTCGCGTTCACGGAGGTGAACCTGATTTTTCTTCGTGTTCACAGTCCAGGCCTCTCCGCATTCACGGAGGTGAAGCTGGTTCTCCTCTGTGTTTGCGGTCTAGGCCTCTGCGTTCGCAGAGGTGAACCTGGTCCTCCTCCGCACTCGCAGAATGTATTTAGTTCCTGAACAGTGCCAGTCACTATAAATACGTTTTAAAACCTATTTTCTCCATTTTTACACTTCCAAGCTTCATTTGAGAGAGAGATTTCGTAGGTTTTCAAGGCAAAGTGATTGGGTAACTATTTTCTAACCTACATTGATTAATTTATGATTTTAACTTCTAATTTTGGGATTTAAATAGTGAAATGTGGAGATTTTTAGGATTTTGATTTCTAAACTTTAATCATTGATTTCTCCCTCATCTCAACTCCATTTTTGAAATCATTTTCACTGTTGGATTTCTTATTACGAGGATAACATTTTCATTCATAAATTTTTAGTTTTGACAATGTTTTTCGGTATGAGAATTTTGGACTATTTTATCCTTTTTCTTCAAATTAAGTGATTTTGGTGTCATTAGAATCGTTATGTGATTGTGATACCATGTGTGAATAGATTGTGATGATTTGAAGTACCAGAAAAGGGGAAAAGCACCAGATTTATCTTGATTCGAGACCTTATTTGAGGCAAGTGGACTTCTAGCCTTTTGTTAAGTATAAGTGAACCTTGTATGCTCCTATGTGTATGAATTTGAGTATTTGAGGGTAGAATTGTATCATCATAGACTTGATCATGATATTTTAGATAGAAAATTATTTATATGGGGATTTATTGATTTATAAATTAATTGTGGATTCGTGACATATGTGATCTTGTGAACTATTTGATATTGATAGCGAAATGGTGCTTATATTGTGATATGATTGATATATTGAGACGGTGGTGATGATGAGACACTTAAGAAATAATTGGTTTTCTATTGTTGAGATACATGATGCGTATGGACATCTTGCATACTCCATTTCCATGAGCATGATTATTTGCCATTGCTACATATTTGCTTGATGATCTATTGATGATAAAAAGCTGAAGGGAAATGGTTTCGGCTAGTTGCTAATGAGATTGAGATTTAGATGACATTGAAAATTGACGTTCTTTAATTGTAAATTGATAATGAACATGTGGAGTACCTCTGGTGAGTTAGAATTTGGTTGTAGGCTCAGAACAAATTGGTCCTTATATCTTGTATATTGAGATGTGTGATTTGAATTGTTATATAAATTATTGTAATTTCGTAATTCATGTGATCTTGTGAATCATTTGATATTAATTATATTGAAGCATGGATCTATATATCACTTGATGTGTATGTTGAAATAATGATTGGACTGAGACTATGTTGTGAATACTTGTGTGCTTGTGAGGATTCAAAATTGATTTATATGGACATCTTGCATCATGTCATTGTCATGGAAATACCCATTGTCTATTTATTATGTGTTTTCTTGATGATCTGTTGAAAAGTCAAAGAGAAATGGTTTTGGATAGTAAAAAAGAAAAAAAATAAAAAGCCGAAGGAAAATGATTCCGACTAGTGAAAAAGAAAAGAAATGAAAAGCCGAAGGAAAATGATTCCAGCTAGTGAAAAAGAAAAGAAATGGAAAGGCGAAAGGTAATGGTTCCGGCCAGTATAAAAATTTATTTGCCAAAGGGAAATGGTTCCGGCGGATACATGATCCATGTGCGGCCCCCATGGGTTCTGACTCAGACAGACAACCATATCTGATCAGCAGATGTGTATTGTAGGACAGACACTTACTCACAATCAGAGATCTACTATATTCTTGTGTATTGAGATATCTTGCAGATGATGAGTATATCCATATTACTGCGATCTGTATATTATATTGTGTTGGGACTTTTCTGAGTACAGGCTTGTAGTTCGGTGAATTGTGATTGGAATTTAAGGAGTTACTTGTGTTCTTCGTTGCTTTACTTTAGGTTAGTTCCATTTTGTTGAGTACCATGTTGTTTGATGCTCACCCCTTGCTACATTTTTATAGGTTGTGAGCCCAATCCATCCTGCTTGATTTCTCTCTTTTGGATCAAGCTTCTAGATTACTTATGAGGTAGCTGCTTATGTCTTCAGCAGGCTTTGAGGATCCATTTCTATGTTTTTGTTCTATTTGAGGACTACACATCATACCTTGTATTTCATTTGAGTATTGTAATCATAGAGGCTTGTACATGTGACACCAGTCCTTGGGATGATTGTAGTTGTTTTTCTTTCCGCTTATCTATATTATTAGACTATTATCTTTTGCCCTTATTATATTTATTAAGTTGTTGAGTTTTGGACTGACTCGCCTTGGTGGGTTAGGTGAGTGGCATCACACTTGAATTTCGGATCGTGACATAGCAAGAGGAGGGGGGAACATGATATTTTGTAGATCTCCTAAGAAAATATTTGATTAATCTACAACTTCAAGAGCATGAGCATTAACTATAATAATAACATCATTATTATTATCTACATCAATATATTGATCTGAAACATGATCCTAGGCATTATCACGATAATCAAGCCCACCAATATCGCGCATACATACATGAGGAAATTAATCAAGATGAATTATGTCATCAGAACTTTAAGATTCTAGCTTTCCTATTTTGTCAATATCTTCAATAGTTTGATTCTTCATGAAGATAATTTTGTGGCTTCTCACAAGCTTCTTCTCAATTAAATTATATAGCCTGTAACCAAATTCTTAAAGGCTTTAATCAACAAAGATGTGTTGCGTTGTGTTGGTATCTAACTTTGACATCTCATCTTTCAGCATATGTACAAAATCCTTGCAATCAAATACTCTCAAATTGTCATAAAAAACCTCCTTGCCATATCAAATTCTATTTGGGAACATCACTTTGTAAAGCCACAATAGAAGATAGATTAATAATATGTGTAGCGATCAATAAAGACTCACCTCAAAAGGAGTTTCGTACCTTTGCTTCAGAAAGCAAACATCTAACTCTTTTTCATAGAAATTTTGTTAATCCTCTCTACCAAACTATTAAACTGAGGAGTCTTAGGATGAGTATGGTGTCTAATATCTTGATACTTGCAATATTCATCAAATGATTCATAATATTTACTACCGTTATCAGGACAATTACATTTCAACTTCTTTTCACTTTCTCTTTCAACTAAAGCTTGAAACTGCATAAATACATCTAAACTTTGGTCTTTAGACTTCAAGACATAGATCCAA
The DNA here is from genome assembly GCA_038996855.1 of Solanum aculeatissimum. Classification (NCBI taxonomy): domain Eukaryota; kingdom Viridiplantae; phylum Streptophyta; class Magnoliopsida; order Solanales; family Solanaceae; genus Solanum; species Solanum aculeatissimum. Next base: position 9,326 of record JBCEWC010000237.1, read on the forward strand.
AGCTTTTTCAAGAAGTCATCAATGAAAGTGACAAAGTAGAGTGCACCATACAAAGTCTTCATTAGGCAACATAAGTCAGAGAGCACCAACTCGAGCAATTTTGTCTTTCTTGAAGGAGGATTGCCTTAAAGTAAAGTCAATTTTATTTTTCAGCCAAGTAGTACTTACACTCTTTCAATTTAGCACTTTGAAAATCTGAAAATAATTTTTTCTTGGTCAAAATATTAAGCCTTTTTTCACTAATATGGCTAAGTATCTTGTGTCATAACGTTGAAGAGTTGTCACACTCAATCACATTCACCGTATCAACATAAATGAAAGTCATAGTCTAGTATAGTCCAGTATAGACCACGATGTTTGTCACGACGAGCCATAACCAAGGAACCTTTAATACAATTTTATTTTCCTCTACTATTGATATTAGCATATCTTTCATCATCTAAAACACCAATAGAAATTAGGTGGAGATGAACATTAGGTACATGTTCGCATTAGTTTAGTTTCTAAACAAACTATACCAATAACAACAACCCTAGATACAGTCTCATTATCCATACTAAAGGTTCCAAAATCACCAGGAGCATAAAAAGAGAAAAAAACTATTTCTTGATGTCACATGAGATGTAGCATTAGTGTCCACAATTCAGCTTGACTCATCACAAGAAACATTTATTAAATTATGATGTGCCGTGAAATTATGACATTTTTTATGCCTAAAACAATGAATAATTGAGAATACCAAATACGTTGTGTCGTTGATGTGTGTTTTGTGTTGTTTTATAGTAAATTAGGTGAAGCATGGAATTTTCGAACAACCACAGAAAAATGGACTATAAATCAATAAAGTTCCATTACACGGAGTTCACCACTAATCGTGAACCAGATCACGAGCTATGGTGAGCCATCGTGGAACCTACACTAGAGCTTGGAAGGAAGAAAAACTAAAGTTAGGTCCCACAAACCCTTTCATGGGTTGTGTAACCCTCCACGAGGCGTGAATCCTACCATGAAGAAGATACATAAAATCAAAATCACCATCGAAATGCAAAAAAAGGACAAGTAAAGGTCCACGAGACCCTTCACGGTCCATAGAGGACACCACGAATTGTGGAAGGGTCTGTGAAGTGAAGGTGCATCTGACCTGCAAATTGAAAAGTCAAGCCAAGGCCATGAATATCTACCACGGGCCATGAACCACACCACACCACAGATTATGGAGGATGCCCGTGGTGGGTACGGTAGCATCAGGAAAGAAAAAAGGTCAAGTCACATTTTACGGACTCCTTCACGGGCTGTGAACCCTACAATGTACATGCAAGTATTTGTGACCCATGTCAAACCTAGTTTTCCTACTTTGATTATAATTTAGTTTTTCTTGCATATAAATAGAGTTTAAAATTATTATTATTATTGTTGTTATTGTTGTTGTCGTCGTTGTTGTCATTGTTGTCTTTTTTGTCATTGTTATCTTTGTTGTTGCTGTTATTGTTGTTGTTGTTGTTGTTGTTGTTGTTATTGTACACTGCCTTGTTTTGCTCAATTAGGGTCCTTCTAGTCCTGTTTCGTTGTTCCATACATGATACTAAGGAATCAAGTGCCACGTTCCGACATGATTTGTATATATATTATCATTATCAGTTGGGTTCTCCTCCTGATGCCATAGGCATTATTGACACTTAACCTCCAAGTTCCATCGGTCGATATTATTGCACATTATTTGGGTATGTTCTGTTGGGTTCTATGGTTCTTCAGACATGCTTATCCTTTGACTTTGGGTTCTTTGGTTCTCCATATATTCTTATCTTTTTACTTGGGTTAAGATAGCATGCATTGCATTATTTCATTACATTTGTTCTCACCATATTTACTGTATTTCACTCAGTCGGTTGATGATGCCTATTGGGTGTCTTTCACCAATACTCACCCCTACTTTTCTACATCTACTCGTGGTGCAGATCTAGGTACGAGCTGTGAGCGATGCTTCAGGAGAATTTGGTGAGCATCAACAGTTTAGATATTCTATAGCCTCCTTCTGTCTAGTGGGCTATCTTTTATATTCAAACACTAGCCTTGTACATATGTAGTTTGGATTTGTATGCATAGGCTGCTATTCTAGTTTTGTATGTATATATATTTCTATTTTGAGTTTATAGTAGCTCTGTACAGGTGACTTCCTAGTCCTAGGATAGGTTGTTGTTGACTTATTTTGTATGTTGTTAGTTACCGTGATGATTAGTTATTCAGGACATGTACGATGGGTATTGGGTTGGTTTGCCTGTAGATGAGTCTGACAGGCACCATCATGACCTAAAAGGTTTGATCGTGACATTACTACTTTTCGAAGGTAAAAATGCATAAATTAAAATTAGGAATGGATGTATGAGTAATTGGAAATGCTAAACAATGTCAAAATGAGAGATTAGGTTCCCTGTGATGCGCAACTCAATAGACAACTTAGGTTCGTGAGTTCATTCATAGTTATGCATGCAAAACCTAGCAAGTTATGTAACATCTAATTCACCTCCCGTTCTTTCTTAGATGTACTTTATTCATCACCTCCCGATCTCAAAATTTATACTTTCCTAACCTTTACTTTGGGAACTCAGAGTACTATCACCTCCTGATCTCAAGTAACTTAAACGAAATTGTCACCTTTAAATTTCTATTGTGAAATTCTTTTTCTAATCACTACCTTCCTTCCAGGCAAGCAATGAATATGAGCTGGTTCCTAATGCATCGACTCATTAAGAAAGACTTTTAGACGAAGAATATTACAATACATGCAATAACTAATCCCAAATATCATCCCTATGTTTTCCTATTTTGTTGTATTGTCATGGTTCCCACAACTCTAGTTGTGAATTTATCTATGCATATTCAAGGAGAACAATCCATAAATAGATGAGATATTCATAATCAATTGACTGATAAGGAATCACAATTCATAAATCCTTGAAAGATGATGAAACTAATGAGTTCCAAGTTCAATCATGCAATAAACCAAGGTTCTCAGTCGTACTAGGTTTCCAATATAACAACAACAACAACAATAATGACAATAATGACGACGATGACAACAACAACAACAACAACAACGACAACGACAACGACAATAACAACAATAATGACAACAACGATAACAATGACAACAACAATAATAACAACAATGACAACAACAACAATGATAACAATGATAATGATAACAATAACAACAATGATAATAACGACAACGATAATAATAAGACTGATAATAACGACAACAATAATGATAACAACAACAACGACAACAACAACAATAATAATAACAACACCAACAATAATAACAAAAATAACAACAACAATGACAATTAAAACAACAACAACAATGACAACAACAATAATAATAACAATGACAAAAATGACAACAACAACAATAACGACAATAATAACAACGATAACAATGATGACAACAACAACAACGACAACGATAACAATGATAACAACGACAATGATGACAACGATGACAATGACAACAATGACATAACAACAACAACGACAACAACAATGACAACGACAAAAACGACAACAACAATGACAACAACGACAACAACAATGACAATAATAACAATGATAACAATGATAACAACAACAATGATAATAACAACAACAACGACAATGACAATAACAATGACAACAACAACGATAACAACAACAATGATAATAATAACAACAACAACGACAATGATAATAACGACAATAACAATAATAATGACAATAATGATAACAACGATAACAATAACAACCACAACAACAATAACAATGACAATAACAACGATAACAATGACAATAACAACAACAACAACACTACAACTGTCACATAATCGGGGTATAGTATTTTACGTAGGTGTAAGGCACTAGTTTTTATACGTGTATGCCAACTGGCCCTCATAAGCCCAGAAGGTACACCAACACACAATTAGAATGTGTGTAGGTGAAGTGACACAAAGATCTATAATAGATAGTATGCCATCTCAACCAGTGTAAAATATAGTATCACTTGGGGCCTCTAACCCCTAATCATCACCTGGGGCCTACAACCCCTAAATTTCACATGACGCCTCAAGCCCCTTCCCAGACTAGCCTCCGATCGGGGAAAAAAATCATAAGTCAGTCAGGGCTAGTAATTTTACAATTAATTAGGTATCACACCTAGGAACAATCAAATGGGCCTCTAACCAAGGAACAAGCAAATGGGCCTCCAACCTAGGAATAATCACTGCTCAACTTGTCCCCAGGGTTTGTGCCTCTCAAGTCAAACCATGTATATGTGTCATCATATAGGCTCCAAATGACATAACTCTAGGACAACACTGGCTTAAGACTAGTCTAAGGCCCATAGGAAGAAAATAGCTTTAAATAACATAGATATCTAGAATAATGATAACAACCAAGCTGATAAGCATAACAAGTAACAAGGGAAATAATAGACAAGCCAATTGATAAAGGTAACAAGTCCCTAGGACAAGATAGTAGGCAATCCAACTAATCAATGCAACACAAAATCCCCACACAATAAGTACTCCAACTAAATCCTAGGGTATAACATATATCTCATAATAAGGATCACAACCTCACTGCCAAGTAACCAGAAACCCAACATATCAAGAGAAACACAATAGAAAAGCCACAATGCATAGTCAGGAGTATCACAATGATTTAACCTTCCAGGATATCACATCATCCCCATACTAAGTAACCCTAAACCTTATGTAAGAAACCCACCAGGCATATGCGCTAGTAGAAGAAGTACAAGGTCATATCTAGCCTCTAACAATCCTCACCTAAGATATCTACAGGTATCCAAAATAACATAGACAATCCTACTGATAAGTGCAACAAGTATTCAGAATAACAACAGACAACCTAGCTAATCTTTGGGGCATACATGCACCTCCCTGATAGAACCATAATTCAGTCACCAGAGAATCCAAAATATGGTACACCAATGGAAATGCAAGAATAGAATCACAACCACAAAGTCACAATGTACAACCAGGGGTATACTAACAACCCGTCTTACAAATACCTCATAGCATCAGTGTCAGACTACTCACACAGGTAACCAGATATCTAAATAGGCATACGTGTTGAACATGTAACATAGGTTTGTATTCAACCTTTAACAAATAGTAGTCATAACATAAGGAAAAGTAAGAAGAATCGCACCATGTATAACATACTTATCAGTATCAGGAATCCCAACAGGTCAAACCAACAATTTAAATAGTCAAATACATGTATACAGTTAGCATTAATGCTTAACTTACCTCGGTCATGCTCTATCTCACCCTTACAATCCTTATCAGAACCATCCCCAACCAACATAATACTAAAACCCAGCTAACATACTGAAAATAGGTATTACATAGTCTACACAATAATCATAGCCTTAGAAACATATATACATATCTGTACGAAGAACTTCAACAACAAACAAGCTCCCAATAATATATATTTCAGCTCAATCTAGAGGTAAGAAAAGTGTAACCTACTTGGAAGGTGAATCCACGCACTCTGAATTAGTCGACATGAGCTTTACCTCTCCTAATACCCTCCAAATATTTCTTAGTTGTCAAAACATAAACCACAACGTAAATATAGTTGTTCTGGCTGTAATATCTCAAGTAACGAGGAAGGGTATTTTAATTGTGACTAAAATAGGGAAAAATAGAGTCCACACCCGAAATACCAAACTAACCCTCATAAAATGATATCTACATTACCTCCTATATCCATAAATTGAGCACAAAACAAGGTTTAGAACAATGAGAAACAACCCAAAATCATATAATATTTCTTATAAAAATATTTATTTCAATAACTTCTTTATCAAAATTCTCAAAAATACAATCAAGAAGACGAAATATGAATATACCATGATGTTAGTCTCAAAAAGTAATACAGTTTAGATCCAAATTTTACTTAATTCTAATAAGAAATGGCAAAGATATCGCAACTCAAATTTTCTGACAAATTATGGTAATATATTCAACAAAAACAATAATTCTTACCTCAAAATATGTGCCAAAGCTAAAATTCAATGTCCCCACGATGATCCTCACAAAATTCAGTACAATTTAACCTTTTCAATTGTTAAAAATGGAGATATATTCCTCAAGATATGATTTTATGAAGTTTTGGAATTTCCCTTCGTGTGGCTGGCCTTTTAAGGTTGGCCACCACCTTGCCAACACCTTCCGCGAATGCGGGACATTCATGTGCTGCGTAAATACAACACTTTTAATGCTTAAAACTTAGAATTTTGTGTGTTCTCAAAGTGATGTTAGTAGATTTAATGTATTTTTTGTTTGTTTTACAAGATTACAGGGTTGACATGGTGTTTTGGGCAAAATATGTTAAAACAACAGTTTTTGATGATCCACGAAACCCTTTACGGGTCGTGGAATAGTTCACAAGCCATAAAAGGGGGTTCGTAGCAATTTCCAGTGAAGAATGACTTTTCGAATAAGATTCTATGACTGATGCAGATGAGCCGTAAAATAATCCATGAACCATAGAGTTAAAGTTGTGCCCTGAGGATCAGAAAGTGGAGAAGTGCTGAAAGTCCATCAGATGAAACCCTCCACGGGCCATAGAATCTTATATGGCTCGTAGATGGATCTCATAGAAGATAATTCCAGGTTGCAGTTAAAGTCCACAAAACCCTGACATACGAGTCGTGGAACATAGTACGAGTCATAGACTTGCCCATGGAGTGTGTTGACACAGTTTTACTATTTTGATTTGGTTTTGTATTTTAGATATTATAAATAGATTTTTAGATTATTTTTGATAGAGTTTCAAAGAGATAGTTTGTACCAGTTCATAGTTTGTAGTAGTTTTAGAGAGAGAAAAATAACTTTTATGTTCATGATTCATATTTTGATTTCTATCGAAGAGTTGAATTTCTTGTTCATCGATTCCTTTGTATAAGTGATAAATTATGTTATTCTATATCATGATTCTTACATCTACACCAATTATGATTAGCTAAATCTATAACTAAGGTTGTGCGAACCATGAAGAACTAACAAGGTAAAATAGGATAATTTGTGATATTTAGAAGGTGTGTATGTATGTATTAGTTATTTCTCTTCACTAACTATATTTTAACTGAAGGCCAAAGTTAGAACCCTCCTAGCGTTACTTTTCGGATCAAGGGGAGGTTGTACTGGGAAAAATAGGTAAGGCTTAGTAATGTCACACTATGGAGATGGATCAAATCCCGTAGTGAAATTTACCTCTATGGTAAACTTAAGTTATTGTCCTACATCTACACACTAGAAAATATCACAATTATCTGGTAATACCGAGTTAGGAAATCATGGGGAACACATCACCCTAGTTAGCTCTTCTACTGGTTATACAACACTTGCATTAGCTTAGTTAATTGTTATTTTCAATTACAAAACCCCCCTGTTGGGAGATAAGTAGGTTAATCACCCCACTTTACAATTGACCTATTTTGGAGTCTATCGTATTCCCTATGGGATTTGAACCTAACCTTGGTTAGGTTATTTCCTTGAAAGTGACCGTTTTACCCCAAAAAGGAGGTGTAGTTTGAGCGATATCAGGCACTGGCATGCCAGACCTTTGAAAATGTAGGCCTAGGAGTGTGGACGTTGGCCTTGCTACCTATGCCATGCCACGTCCGCGGGTAGGCCTCCGTGCACATAGAGGTCTTGCTCTGTTGCAGTGGCATCAACTTACTCAAATACCTTTCCAGGGTGTTCCAGGCTCATCCAATGTCCATTTTACGAAACAAACTATGTAACCACACTGATTTTGATGTTTTGAATTCAATGGTACGGTTAGAATTCCCCACGGAGTTCATTACGATAAAATAAGGGTCTCACTTCCTTCCGGCTAATTTTAACTAAAAGAATTAAGGGGGTCAAAATGTTTTCAGAATTTCCTGCCATCCAATGAAAGGTCATTTTAGACAAAATTTGACATTCCAATGCTGACCATACTGTCAAAATTTTATTCTGAACAAGTTTACCAAGGTTATCACTTAAAATCACTTTTTAGCTTACTCCTAAACCAATTTTGCAAATTTCTAGCTAACTCACACTAAAATCTCCAAGTCTCTGGCCAACCATACTCCTAGCCTAATTTGGTCACTGCGGAGTTGATGAAACCATCTGAATTCCACTCTAAGGCCATTTAGTAGGACTTTACCAGAAAACTCATTTTATAGTTATAATCTTCCATTTAACTTGAAAAACTGCATAAATCACAAATGACTCATCCAACAATCACACCAATAGCCTTAACAAGTTAAAAATGGCCTAAGGTCGCTATGCACATGCTCAAACTGATAAAATAATCATGAAAACACAAAAATGACCTGGAGGGTCATTACAAGTAACTACAATTGAAGAATAGTGCTAGTAGATATACTTTCGCAGCATTTCCTGTGGCATCGACCTTAACTCTGGTTCAGTTCTATATTTGACTAGTGATCACTTTACTCTTCCTTCTGGAGTGTAAATCTAGGCATATCAAATTTTGACGCAGCTACTGGGGAATACGACTCAGAAATATTCTATTAGTTACTATTTCAAGTTGTAGTTCTATTTCGTAAATTTATTTTATTTTCTTGTTTTTGTTTTGTGTAGGGATCAGGTAGTGCATGCCAAACACTTGGATTAAGGGTGAGCTTCTTCTTCTAAACTATTCGGAGCTACAAATATCTATATAAAAAATGAATGCACAAGAGTGTGAGGCACAGATACTAAGAGAGTTGGCCTATAATGCTGACAACAGGAAAAATGGTAGCCTAGGCTTGTGAGACCTAAATGATGATTGGGCAGCTTTTCCTCTTCCCCCCATTCCCCAACAACAATAAGTACCTAGGGGTAAAGGCCAAAGGTCGATGTTCGTTCTCTATGATGACGATTAGGAGACTGATGGTGTTAGTGCGACTAGATCTATAGTCCTCCCACCACTACCCTCTGGCGTGAAGTTCACCATAACGAATGTTGAATCTGAAAGGCTTATTTAGCGAATCAACAAGGAAGGATCCAAACCAAAATATAATGAATTATTTGGCCACCTATAGGTCATTTGAAATCCCTTTAGTGGGCTAGACATCCGTTAGACTATAATTGTTCCCATTGTCTTTGTCTAGGAAGGCAATGAAGTGGCTAAATAAGCTCCCACATGACTCTATTCGGAGCTGGATAGAATTAAGCAAAGCCTTCCTAGAAAGAATTTTACCACCATCAAGGAAGCTACAGATCAAGGATGAGATCAATGCTTATAAGCAGCTAACAACTGAGGTACTACATGAAAAATGGGAAAGGTTTAGGCAAACACTAAATCAATGCCTCAACCATAATCTTATAGATGAGCATTTGAAGAAAGTCTTTTACAAGTCTTGAAAATTTATGACGAAGTTGATCATTGAAGTAGCCAGTGGTGGCTCGTTTATGGCTAGGACATTCTAAGAAGATATAGAAATCTTAGACCAAGTGTCTAAGAACAATAAAACTTGGTATACCAGAGATGGGGACTGCACTAGGTTCACGTTCGAGATATCAACTAAGTAGAAATGAAAAGAAGAGGAACGATATTAGGACATGGCTCACATGCAGACCTAGATGGACTTGTTGACCAAGCACTTATTAGGTGAAGTCCTAGAGAAGGTTAAAGTTGTAGGTATTGCAAATAGATATGATGATCTAAACTTTGACTATGATGAGGAAGGGAAGTTCACGAATGGTCGGGTTTTTTTTTGACATACAACTTTGGAACTCAAGGTTGGAACTATCAGTGGAATCATTATTATGACATGCCTGACAACGTGAGTAAGGTAATTGGCAGAATAGAGATAATTTTTAGAGTGATAGGTCTGGAGCCTACCTGCCACCAATGAATAAGGATCGTACTATGAATAACTCTAGGAACTCGAGGCTAGAAGAGATGATAGATAAGGTGTTACAGAAAGACGAAGCTAATTACGCTAGGGTGAGAACCATGAGGAGTGAAATGACCAGTATCAGCCAAAAGGTAGACTCCTATGCCACTTCTATTAAGCAACTAGAACAACAAATAGGTCAGCTATCAGCTACTGTTAATCAAAGGAAGATAGGAACTTTGCTAAGTGACATTGTGTAGAACCCTAGGAAGGATGAGCATTGTATGACAGTGATGACCAAAAGCAGTGAGGAACTTTCTGACACCACTCTTGCTAGTCCAAATCAAACAAAGGAAGTCACTTCAGGAGATGGGAGTGACAATAATAATATTATGAATGGTGTTGTTGTTGGTGCTGGTGACGGTGCATCCGAAGAGCCAGAGGGTCCGACTGCTGGAAGTAGAACCAAACTGATCGAATCTAAGGAAGCTCAGCCGCTACCACTAATCTGAAGGCCACCTCCTCTGTTTCTCCATACACTATAAAAGAAAGTTGAGAACATGAAATTCCAAAAATTCATATCTATGCTTAAGGACTTGTCTAAGAATAAACCATTAGTGGAAGCATTAAAGCACATGCCAGGATCCACCAAGTCCATGAAAGACCTAGTCACTAAGAAGTGTATTGTCATTATAGAGCCAATTGATAATCTACATCATTGCACTGCAATTGCCACTAGGTCATTGGCTGATAAGAAAGATGATCCAAGTGCTTTCACAATCCTATCCATAATTGGAACCTTGGATTTTACTAGACTTCTATACGAATTGGGCGGAAGTATAAATCTCATGCCACTGGCCATCTATAGACAATTAGGCTTGGGATCCCCTAAATCAACTTTAATGCAAATATTGATGGTGGAAAGATAAGTGAAGGGGATCTTATATGATGTCCTGGTACGTATGGGTAAATTTTTTTTTCTTACTGACTTTGTCGTACTTGATTGCTAGGTAGATCTCATGCCACTGGCCATCTATAGACAATTAGGCTTGGGATCCCCTAAATCAACTTTAATGCAAATATTGATGGTG